>JAKCPI010020314.1:0-12862 GCA_023213315.1 Euborellia annulipes | reverse complement strand
ACTCACACACACAATCACGCAACTTCGGCCATATAAGACTTTAAGATAACCGTTATATATGATAATATCTTTTGGGGGTCCAGGCATATCTATTTAAGCCAAATAAATAAAATCATCGGACTGCCTGGGGTCCGAGCCCACGAAGTTCGGTATAGAAGGTAGGCGCGCTACCAACTACACCAAGCCCCGGGAAATTATTGAAATCAAGACATAAATATTACCGTTTTCTTGTCTAAATGAATAAAATTATTTAAATTGAATTTGATAAAAATGAGAATTATAAAAAGTTTAGATATTAATTTTATTAAAAAAAAAAAATTGTATTTAATTAAAAAAAAATATATTTATTTTCCTATATTAAAAAGGAACAAAAATATAAATATGTTACAATCACAAATAAATAAATAAATATTTGTTCGCCAGCGAGCAAATGTTCACTCAAAATCAATCAAGCTTCCATTTTAGACCAGACATAATCGCGAGAACAGACACCAACAGGGAGACAGCTAAATTCTGGACCCAATCAGCCAGCCCTGAAAAATACATATTTTTTTAAAGAATCCTTTAAGTAATAGATGTTTTTTTTTTAATTTCAGGTATTTACTTGATGCGTTAACGCGATTTGCCGGCCATTACGGCTGCCTCTGCTGCTGCATGGGGCCTCTGCAGCTGCCTCTTCGGCGAGTAATGTGACGGATGCCGCGGCATAGAGTTGCAGCGCCTCTTCGAGAGCTGCAGCAGCCGCAGCTGCTTGAGGCCGTCGTCGTCGAAATCGTTGCAACCGTGACTTTAATTTGACAAGAGTGCGAAAAAGTTCCCGGACTTCTCGATTGTTTTCCGCTTCTGATTCTTTGGACGCTACCTAAGGTAGGAGAAAATTAAAATTAATCGAATAAATTTTATATATTTATATGCTAATGACTTTCTTACAATTTCTTACCTACATTAGATATTTTTAATTTTTTAAGAGCTTAGTTTAGACCAATAGGACAGAATTTTGGCTCTAGGCCTATATTTCATAGTTAAAAGTTTTTTTAAAATTCAATTTAGGCCACTTAAACAAAATTGATGTTATTATTTCAACAATATCAAAATACTTTCCATTTTTATTTTCACAACTTATTTTTTTTTAATTTCTAACAGAATTTAAAATTTTAACACCTATCTATATATTTTCTCTTTATTTATAATTTTTCGGGATTCCGGAGTCCCCCATTATGTTTATAAAAATTAAAATTAAATAAAAAATAATATTCTTTACCAATAAATAATAATGTATGATCGGAGGGCTACTGTAATGCAAAGTTAACATATGGAATAACTTGAAAAATTTAGTTTTCTTCACTTAATCTAATTCTTTTTCGGTTTATTTCAAGGATTCAAAGTTTTTCGGGAGAGGGTGGTAATTTGGTGTGACTAGTCGCACAACACACAACTTTCTCTTACTTTCGGTTATTTAAATTTTACAAGAATATATTATAAACAAATCAAATTTTTAAGTATTAAGAAATTATTAAAAATTTAAATTTTTTTTTAGTTATCTTACCTGAGCTAAGAGAAAGTTGGGTGCTGTGCCATTACACCAGATTTTTAATCCCTAATTTTAAGATAAAAACATGATTTAATCAAAAAATTAGGACAATACTATTATTTTGACTTCTCCAGCAACTCTCTCTTTTCTATTCAAAAATTGTACATGGATGAACAAAAATTAAATTCGTCCCTTTTACCCACCATCTCTTACTGTCAAGAATTATAAGCTACAAGCGCCTATACTTTATTTAAATATATTAGACAAAAATTTTAAGAAAAATATGAAATAAGATATATAAATAAAGCCTAATAATATATTATGTGGGAGTTGCCAAGGTCTACATTTTTTGAAAGATGCAGGCATTATGCAATTTTGTCTGTGGGGACAGTTTTTTTTATTATTATTAAGGTATTTTTCGGCCATATTTAGACCCCCGTCTCTATTTATTTAAATTGATTGGTAGCCAATTCAATTTAAATAAACGCGATGGGATGCGAACTCGGTGGGGGCGGTCGGTTGGAAGATTCAATTTACAGGAAGGGGGATGGAAATTTTTTAAATAATACCTTCAAATACGGAATATTGTTAAGATATTCACAAACTAGAACAGAAAGGTATTGTACAGTGAGCACCACAATTAAGTCCCCACCTGATAGCTTTAGCATTAAGTATATGATATAGTATTTGGTAAATGGTGAAATAATTTTAAAATTGAAAGGGTAAAATAAAATAATCTGTACCAGATTTTACGTTTTATCTTTTCGGTAATTAAAATTATTTCACTATATACCAAATACTTAAGGCTAAAGCTATCAGGTGAGGACTTAATTGTGCCACTCACTGTACAATTAAATCTTATTGGCCATCTCTTCTTTTTCATTTATTCCTGCTGTTCCTGGCAGATCATAGCCTTTATATCAATTTCAATCTTTTTTTTTAAATTAATAATAAGTTAATAATAGTTTCCCCGCCGCGAAAGCGTGGAAGTCCTGGTTCGACTCCAGGGGGCGCTCATTTTTGCCCAATCAAACATAAACCCATCTCGTAAATTTGTTATCTTAAACGATATATTGGCTGGCTTAATTACGGTCAATTTGAGAGTTGATTGAAAAAAATTCATCTTTTTGCAAACAAAGCTCTACTTAGTTACAGTAGCGTATCCAGGTGGGGGGCGATCGCCCTCCCCCGCCCCAGGCGCCCCTCGATACCGACATAGGTGCCCTCGCGCATCTTGCTTTTCAGCTTTTTCCCAAAATCTCTGACTTTTTTTTTGAAATTTCATAATAAATTCATTTTATATCACAAATCCGGAGAAAAATTACAAAAAAAAAAAATGCTCTAACGAGATTCGAATACTAAAAAAAAAGGTCAAATGAGATTCGTATAGCCTACTAAAAAAGTTCGAACGAAAAACGGAACCCCAGTTGAGCTATGCCCCCCCCCCCCACCTGCGCCCTCAAAGGCTAGTTACGCCGCTGCTTAGTTAATATTAACAATAATATCAAAAATAATCCATTAAGTTGGCACAACAATTTACTAATTTATATTAAATCTCGAAAGTTTTGAAAAAATAATATTTTTATAAAAAAAAAATTATCGTTGGTATTTGCCTCAGGCGCTATTTACTCTCGCTACGCCCCATTATAAATTTTATAATACTTTTGGCAAGGCTGTTTAAAATGAGGCGAAAAGCCCGAGGCTAGTTAAAAATAAAATCAGTGAAAATGCCCTGGTATCCGGGAGTAACTCCGGTAGCCGTTAGAAAGAAGCTGACCAATTACCTTAGGCGCAGAGGCAAGCGCCAGGCAGCGCAACAGTCGCCATTCCGGTTGATAAACGGATGCGAGATGTAAAGCCCGGCGTAATACAAGTCGTGTGGCAGTGAGCCATTGAAGCGGCGAGCCGCTTGCTAACGTGATCGTCAAAAGAAGAACTGCGAATGCGAGAGCGGAAGACTTCATGGCCTCGGAGAGAGCACCTGTCTGGCGCCCAGCGCCTAAGAGTCCGGCCGAGTAGCGGTCCCACCGGAATGGGGCCAACGTGGCCCAGACTGGACACCCGCCGCAGAAGAAAAAAAAAATAAAAATAAAACTACCTCTCCTTGCTACTACTTCCTTCCTCAATCGTCGGCATACATCCATTTCGCTCTCGTCTCTTAAATTAGCTCAATCGCAGTTTTTGTTATAATAACAACCGACCACTAAAGCAGATAATTAACAGATTTTAATAAAAAAAATCTGGTGTGACTGGCGCATAGCAGACAACTTTCTCTTACCCTTCGGTAAGAGAAAGTTGTGCACCGTGCTGGTCATACCAGATTTTTTGTGTCCAGATATATTTAGTTTCCCATAGCACCTTAGTTTCAAACTTGCATTTTAAATGTTGACTGCTTGAAATAAACTGTGGTTATTTTTCAAAATTTTAATCTCATATTTGGACATATTTTTTTTTCTCATTCACACTCACACTCACACACACTTCACGCTGTCTTTTCGGCAACTTTTACGATAACCGTTATTTATTAATATACATTTATTTGGGGTCCAGGCATTCTTATTTAAACCATTTGGTATCCAATTGGCTTAAATAAAATAATCGGACTGCCTAGGGTCCAAACCCGCGACGTTTGGTATACGAGGTTAGCACGCTAACCTCTACACCAAGCCCCGAGGGCATTTGGACATTTTATACACAATAGAGAATCCTAATAAATACAAAATCTCATAAGAATTGGAAAAAATTTTTTTAATGTGTAAAAAATTCCAAAGAGGACCTGATGACCCCTTTTTGAATCAAAATTAACATGCAAATCCCCATAGGGATTTAGCATTGGCTCTATGGAAGGAAGAGCCGGAAAGTGAATTTGAAAAATCTGAAATACATTATTAAAGTGTACTTCAAACAATTTTCACAAAAGATTTTACTGATATATTGTTAAAGCCAATTTTGAGAAAATCGAAAAAAAAAAAAAAAAATGAAAATGTACTTTTTGGCCAATTTTGTACAAAAGCTTATTTTCACCCCTTGGTGGGGTACCTAATTTAAATATGAAATTTCAACCTTGTAGCTCATTTAGTTCCTGAGATATTTCGTTCACAGACACACAGGCAGACCATGTCGCGAAAACCACTTTTTTTGGATTCAGGGGAATCCAAATTCACGCCTCTGGCTGCCTAACTTAATTAAATAACTCAAATTTGTGAGGGGGAGCAGAGTGAGCGTGCCGCACTGGGTTAACACCCGCCCGTGAAAAAATAAAAATAAATAAAGATTTAATATATCAATTTTCTATAAAATTAATACAAAATGAATTGTGTCTTTAGGCGGAAAAGTGAAAGTATATGTGGCCTAATATGCCGAAAAGACTAATAAAAAAGTTTTCATTCTTCGTGTGACACCACAAAATCCGCATCGGATGCCACTTATGCTAGTTACTCCAGTAACTCAAATAAATCTCTCACCCTTCAAACAAGAAGCGAGACTTATAACCCTGTGCTAAGGCTCAGGGCATATTATTATACCAGAATTATAAATGAGAGAAGTACAAGTCCGATTGCTTCAAATACAAATCTCTTGATTTCAAAGCTAAAACGCTTTGAACAAAATTAATTGGTCGGGCGCCCTAGGATAAGGGTAGTCCTCCCGCCGCGAAAGCGTGGAGGTCCTGGTTCGACTCCAAGGGGTGCAATTTTGCCCAATTTTAAGCACAAACATATCTCGCAAACTTGCTATCTTAAACGATATATTGACTGGCTAATGAACAGTCTATTTGAGCATTGATTGAAAAAATTCCATTCTTTTCAAACAAGGCTCTATCTAGTTAAAATTTATTTAATTATCAAGTCCCTTATATTGGTCGCACAGCACACAACTTTCTCTTACTTTTGGTAATTTAAAGTTGCATTCTGTACTTGTTTACAAGAATATATATACAAGTCAAATTTTTAAGTACTGTATTAATTTTTTTTTAAATTTCATCCCTCAGAGAGGCCCTCCAGTAAATTGAATCTCCCATCCAGCCGTTCCCACCGGGTTCGCATCTCGTCCCATGCGACAAAAATTTATTTAAATTGAATTGGCTACCAATGAATTTAAATAAATAGGGACGGGGTCTAAATAGCCTTTGATGTCGAAAAAGGCCTAAAATAAAAAATAAAAAAATAAAATAACGGCCCTACCGACAAAATTGCATTTTTTTTTTAAACATTCACACTTTTTGCTCATTCATATTCACACTCACACACATTCACACAGTCTTTTCGGCAACTCAGGCCATTTAAGACTTTTAGACGATAACCGTTGTAATATATATTATCTATTGTGGGTTCAGGCATTTCTATTTAAGCCATCTGGTATCCAAATGGCTTAAATAAAATCATCGGACTGCCTGGGTCCGAACCCGCGACGTTTGGTATAGGTAGGTAGGCACGCTACCTACTACGCCACACCCGGGGGCCAAAATTGCATTTATCTGTCCCTGGGCTGAGGAATTAGATTTCTAGTGTACTGTAGATTAATTAGACTATGAGGAAACCTGGCTCCCTAAACAGACTGTGCTAGCCACTACCTTGTGCACGCTCTTCATGGTGATTTCCATAGAGCCCCTTAATTATTTTGAAATTTGCCGGCTAATATAATTTGACATTTGCAAAATCATTTATATAACTTTTAATAGGAAATAATTAAATTTCATTTTTTTGAAAATAATTATTCACTACGTTTCATTAGAAAATAAAATTTGCATTTTAACTTAAAAAAAGTAAACATTTTTTTTTTTATTAATTTTATTTATTAATATATGTTTTAAATTCAGTTTTTAAATAAATTATACTTAATATTATTAATTTTATTTCTTTTAAATTTTTTTGGATAGATTTTGACTAGAAAATAAGCCCCGCATCGAATGCCTCGTCTTTTTATCTCATCTTTGACTTTGCCTGACTTTGCCTCTTTCCACATGTCATCATTTTATCTCGATCAAGATTTATTCTGCTGATTTATTTTTTAAGGTCAGTAATCCATTTAAATATTTATTTAATTTGTTTATAATCAATATTTTCAATAAATTTCTTGATTTAAATAATAGTAAAATTATAAATTCGTGAACCAACAAGTTAACCTTTGTCACTGTCATTTCTATTATAATACATTTTTCTAAATTTGTTATTTCTTCTAATTAATTTAAATTTGTATGAATATTCAAATTATTTAATATATATTTTAACTGAATTAAACCCATTAATGGGTTAATTATTTTAAGTTTAAAAGTGTCAGTGATTACTTGCTTGATTTCATTCATTTTCCCAATTTAATAATTAATATTAATTTTTGTTATTTTCTAGGATCCTGATTTAAATTGTCGACCTATATTCAACTCAATGTGCCTGAACTTCCTTAATTTCTGGTGAGTTTAATATTCTAATTATTTTTTTTTTCTTTCAAATATATTATATATATATATATATATAACCTAATAAATTATTTTTCAAATAGTACATAGAGTTCTTATACCATTCAAATTGACTTTCACTATTTAATATCAATTAATAATAACTTCTCTTCCCATAAATTAGTAATTTTTATTATATTTCTCTTATTTCAGAATTCAATCCTTGCAAAATGTCTAGTTTCTACAATTACTGACATTCTGGTGAGTTTATATTTAAATAAATAATAAAATTCATTAAGGATCAGGGATTTTCTGATACTATTGTTTCTATATTCTTCCAGTATTAAAGAATTAGCAAAATTTGTCTGACGGTTTTATTATTTTTATTTTGTTCTATTAGTTAACATTTTGATCCGGCTGTCTGTTTAGTGACAGTCAATATTAAACCCTCATTTTCATCAAATTTTTTATATTTCTTTTCAAAAACATAGATAAACGCATGGGATGACAGCTTGATTAGTGATGATATCTTTTGATAAAAAATATATACCGGTAATTAAATGGGCTTTTAAATTTTATTTCATTAATCTTGATCCATTACTCAAATCTCTATATATTATTTATTTAAAAGAACTTTCCCTTTTTTGTATTTCTATTTTATTTTCACTTTTTTTTTTATTTATTAAGGGCTTTTTTGGCAAGGGAGGCCATTTAGATCCAAACTCTATTTATTTCAATTTATTGGTAGCCAATTAAATTGGAATAAATTGTCGCATGAGACGGGATGCGAACCTTATTTGCACTTAATAATTATTCTTATTTTTTTTAATGATGATTTGAAATGTGATTGTGATTATATAACTTTTCTTTTTTCAAATTAATAATTTTTTTTCTCTTATTCCAGAATTCAATCCTGATTGCAAAATATCTTGGTTCTACCTTCTACCAGTTAAATTCAACGTTTTTCCAATTACTGACTTTCTGGTGAGTTAATATGTTAATAAATTATTTTGCCCCTTTTGTGCCTACGTTTTCATAGTAAAGAAAAAATAACAAAATTTGTCTATCGGTTAAATTATCATTTTAATATGATCCATTAATTAACGTTTTACCAGGGTGTATCTATATAGTGTATATATATATATATATATAGAGTGAGGTTCAATATTAAAGCTCCTTCTCTCCATGAGCTTTCTCTTGTGTTTATTTTATAAAGGAAAATGACTATTAAAAATGTTCATATTTTTTCTAAAAACACTGAAATAATCACATGATAAAACTTATGCTGATGCTTTAATATTTAATACTGTCCTTCACTATATCTTTATATACAATGACTGCTTGATTTTGAAACTTATCTTTCTATAAAAAATATAATTAAATGAGTTTTTAAATTTTGATATAGCCACCTTAATCTTATATCTTACATACTTCACTGAATTTTTAAATTTTGTTATTTCTTTACTCCCGTTCTATTATTCAAATGCTAATATTTTGTTTTTTGAAAAGAATTTTCACTTTTTCTCCTATTTCTATCAATAAATAATTATTCTATTTTAATAAAGTTGCCAAGTATGCTAAATATTAGTTGCAATGTTAATTAATATTCAAGTTATTAATTAATTTATAATTTAATCTAATAGGAGGAAAAACAATTTAAAACTTTAATATAGACAAGATGTTAAAAAAAGAATGTTTTAAAATATTCATTCGTTTTGTATATAAATATATTCAAATATGACAATAAATTGCCTCAAAGACTATTTTGATATCCAATTGAATTGATTCTCCCATTTAGACACGATTAGTCAAAAACGTTTTGTCCGAAAACGTTTTTGCTCAATTGGTGTGCGTTCAGCCTGTCTTTAAATTAATATAGTGATATATTTTTCCTTTGTTTTAGTATCCTTGTCTGTCAGCGAGAGGTTAAGCGAGACGACTAAGATCATCTGAAAATGATAAGACTTCCACAAGAATTATTAAATAGGGAATGTCATCCATATATCGTAAGTAAATAAATTAAAAAAAAAATATTTAAATACAATTTCATATTAACTTGAATGTATATATTAATATTAATACTATAATAAATTAGACGTAAATTTTGAATTCTTTTTAATATTAAAGTAAATTTACTATTAAAATTTATGATAGAATTCAGAGCTTATATTTAAAAATTAAAAATTCCAATTCATTAATATCCAAGTTTAATCAAGTATTAATAATATTTCCTAATAAGCTTATATTTCTTTTTTATACTTTTTCAGGCCAAGAGGCACAACGCAGTGGTCGGGAATGAAGATGGAGAGTGAAAACTTCGAGATTATTTGCTAGAGACATCATTTGGAGTGGATCTAAAAAAAAAACAGGACTATAAAGCAAGGATGTCTCATAAAGAAGGAAGCAGCTTAGACACATCTTCTGTAAACATCTGATTATGTAAGTGTTTAATTTTTAATTTAAAAACTCACTATTGCCATGTGAAAAATAATACAGGCTCATTTTTTTCGAGTCTCTAGTTCAGGGCTTCTTAAACTAGTGTAGCTCGCGGACCCCCTATTGAACTTTGTTTTTTCTCGCGGACCCTTTTCTAGCTACGCATTTTATGTACCCTTCAAGCTTGATTTTTGAATTTATTGGTGAATATGTATAAGATATTTGAATTTTTGGTTCATTGAATCATAAACTTGGAGTATATTCAATTAAATAACTTTCATTTTTTGAAATTCCAGTTTATATTTTATATAAAATACCGGGTGTTTCATAAGTCAGTTTACTGAGTAAGTGTATTTGTTAGAAGCAAATAATAAATCAATTTTATTTATATTGTAATTTAATTGAAACTGAATTTACACTACACATAGGTTGCAAACTTAAAAGAATTGTTCAAAATGCTTTCCACTAACTTCAATGCATTTTTCACAGCGTTTTTACACTTGTAACAATCTGTTTGCATAGATTTTTATTGTTGTTTAAGGCTTCAAATTCTCTTGCGATGGCTGCTCTCAATTGCAGAACATTTAGGGGCCGTTCGGCAAAAACTTTCCCCCCGGCCCCCCCCTTTTTTTCCCTCACCAGTAAACTGTAATGCGGTGGAACACCGTCTTTCTGCCAAATGAAGTTGATATTTTCGTATTATAAAGGACTATTTTATAGCTCCGGCAAAACCGTATCTTGCAACATTTCAAGATATGAATCTCCACAAACAGTATCATTAAAAAAATATGGGCCTACGATGCCACTACTCCAAATACCAAATATTGATTTATTATTTGCTCCTAACAAATAGGTCTACACTTATTCGGTAAACTGACTTATGAAACTTCCACAAGAATTATTAAATAGAGAATGTCATCCACATATCGTAAATGAATAAATTAAAAAAAAAAATTTTAAATACAATTTCATATGAACTTATAGGCATATATATGAATATTAATGCTATAATAAATTAGACCTAAATATTGAATTCTTTTTACTATAATATTAAAGTAAATTTACTATTAAAATTTCTTACAATTAAAAATAAAAAATGGATAGCCAATTTATTAATATAAAAGTATAATCAAGTATTAATAATATTTCTTAATAAGCTTATATTTCTTTTTTATACTTTTCCAGGCCAAGAGGCACAACGCAGTGGTCGGGAATGAAGATGAAGAGTGAAAACTTCGCGATTATTTGCTAGAGACATCATTTGGAGTGGATCTAAAAAAAAAACAGGACTATAAAGCAAGGATGTCTCATAAAGAATGGAAGCAGCTTAGACACATCTTCTGTAAAAACCTGATTATGTAAGTATTTAATTTTGAATTTAAAAACTCTATTGCCAGTGTTATGAAAAATAATACATGCTCATTTTTTTCGAGTCTCTAGTTCAGTGTTCTTAAACTTGTGTAGCCCGCTGACCCCCCTAGTGAACTTTGTTTTTTCTCGCGGACCCTTTTCTAACTAAGCATTTTATGGCACCCTTCAAGCTTGATTTTTGAATTTATTGGTGTATAGTGTATGAGGTATTTGAATTTTTGGTTCAACAATAAACTACGAGTAAATTCAATTAGATTAACTTTCATTTTTTGAAATTCCAGTTTATATTTTATGTAAAATATATAATTATAATTTTTTTGCGGACCCCCAGCAACTACATCGCGGACCCTTAGGGGTCTGAGGGCCATTGATTAAGAACCCCTGCTCTAGATGATAAGAAATGTTCACTTAATTCAGGCTGACTTTTTGAACTTAAAAAATTATTTTACTTTTTTAAGAGAACAGTTTTTTTAGGTTTTTTCTTTAACTTTTCTTTTCACCCTCTCCAATCGTGTTTTGTATTTCATTTATTTTCTCCTTTTCTTAACCCCTAGGGCTTTCTCAAGTATATTATTTACAAAGCATTTATCAAATAAAATATCAAATAAATCATGAACTTTGCAATTCAAAATTCATAATGGGAGCAATTTTTGAAATTTTTTTTAGATTTAAAATACTATTTCATATGAATTTAAATAGGGTCGCAGACAGAGTGGGTGCGGTGAGAGGGAGGCTATATCACCGGTGCCCGGGCCCTTTGCGCTCCAACCTTAAAATTCTAATTAAAAAATCATTTACTTGATCTATTATGTGTCAGAACAGTTTAAAAACTCTATTATTATTATTATTATTACTGTTTAGGAACAACATTTAACAACATTTTATACATGTATAACTCTTGTTATTTAAATTAATATTATAAGCGATGTATAACTGTGTAAAAAATTGTTAGCATGAACGCCACAATAGCCTTTTGTATAATTAAAAAAAAAAACTTAGGCGTGGAGTAGGGGGTGTATTATTATGTAGCTCCTGGGCCCGTCAAGTCTGTCTGCGGCAATGCTTATATATATATATATATATATATTTATATTAATATTTTAATAAATAAGACAAAAACAACGAATTCTTTTTACTATTCAAGTAAATTTACTATTAAATTAGAATAAAGGGACGAGAGTCTTCCTGGAAACAGCAGCCAGCTGAAATAAAAAACCTTTAGATATATATTTTATTATATCAGTGCGAATAGCGCATGACATGTCTACAACAAATATAAAACTTTTTTAAATAACAAATAGGAAATTACATATACAATATTTAAGATATTATATACATCGCGTATGCCGTATGTGATCTGAAAGGGATATGTAATTTCTTATTTATTATTTAATAAAATTTGAGGTCGTCTCAATTATTCTAACTGGATTGCACCTGGGTGAACGGAGAAATTTGTGGCGCCGAATTTGGGTCCATTTCTCTTGATAACCAATATTGCTTTCTAAGTGAATTCATATGCCCGAATGCCGTGCTGTGGTCTAGTGGTAAGGGCACACCGAGTAGAAATTGATGGATCCGTGGTCAAAATCCCTCCACTTTCGGGTATTTGAATTAATAAATATTTAATTATATAAAACTTTTTTATCTTACCTGGCTGCTTTTCCAGGGCAGGCGCCCGTCCCATTCTTCTAATTAAATATCTACAGTCTACTCAAGAAATTTTTACTATTAAAATTTCATAGCATTATAATTAAATATTAAAAATGGATAGCCAATTAATTAATATACAAATTTAATCATGTATAAATAATATTTCTAAAAAATTTATTTTTTCTATTTTTCCAGGCTAATAGGCAGTGATCCGGAATGAAAATGAAAAGTGAAAACTTCCCGATGATCATTTGCTAGAGACATCATATGGAGTGATTATTAAAAAAACAGGACGATAAAGCAAGGATATCTGATAAAAAAGGAAGCAGCTTAGACACCTCTTCTGTCAACATCTGATCATGTGTTCAATTCAACCAGCCTTTAACAACTGACTTTCTGGTGAGTTTATGTTGTTATAATTCAAATCATCTTTTCCTATTAAAGGAAAAATAACTAAATTTGTTTGTCAGTTTTATTATTAT
>JAKCPI010020313.1:0-32517 GCA_023213315.1 Euborellia annulipes | reverse complement strand
AACAAATTAAAACCAATTATTTTTAATATTAAAAATATTAAAAAATTAAATCTCTCAAATGAAAAATAATAAAAATTGTTATATAATTAAATTTTCTAGAAGTTTAGTAGTCAAGCAGTAATCCTTAATTTTAATATTATCATTATTAGGTTTGTTTGTTTCAAGCCCGACGTGGATGGGCACAAGTACCCCAAGCCCACATTTCCCCAGATACACGCCTTCCCACCTGCCTCCCACGCCCTTGCTTTGTGAAAACCAAGATAGCCCTCAGGCTACTCTTGGATGCTCTTGGGCTGTCCTGGGGTGTGCTTTGGGCTACCCGAGACCTTACCAGACAAAACCCGACTCGCACGCTTTCCTTCAATTAGCATATATCCCCGCCTACTTGTCGATAAAGTAGTAAGCCACTTTACCACCCTAAAAACTCAATAACCCTAAGGTAGCAACTCTTCGAAGCGAACATGTGTTTTTCTAAAAAATTGTACCGCGCTAACTTCAACCTGTAGAAAAACGCCGCCATTTTGTACTTTCTCTTACCCTATATTTACACATGCTCTGAATCACGTGTAAATTTTGGCGTCCACTGGCACCCAAAGCGAGAAAATCAAACACCTGGGAGCGGGCAAGTGCTTACCAGGCTCCGCCCACTTGCTTGAAAGGAACACTAGGGAACTTGCCCATGGATGCTCAATTTTGAACCAAACACCTGGAAAATTACCCAAGGATAGAATCAAACTAAGAGGAAGTTACCCTAACTCCGTCCACTTTTTCTAATCAAACAACGTTTTAAGCACATTTCGTGCAATGGGCATCCAATGTACATCCAATTGAGGAAAAACGAACAAACCTATTACTATATAGGCTTACTAGGGATGGGTCGGAACTCGATTTTGCTGTATCAGGTACTAGTTGTCACAGGTACTCGTTCGTACCCGATACAAATTTTTGCCGCCCTGTGAAAAAAATTTTCTTTGCGGAACTATATTTTTCTGCGGAAAATTATAGACATGTGTGCCTATGAATTTTTATTAGACTTACATTCAAGAATAATTAAAAATCATCTTCAAAAAGAATTTCAGAATTTGTCTATAACTGGCGTATGTTTTTTCGGCAACAGGGATACGAAAATATATATAAGGAAAAATTAAAAAAAATGATGGAGGTGAAAGGTACTACGCGGGACAAACAAACAAAAGGAGGGGTATACGAATATAAAAACAAAGACTCGATTGATTTTGAAAATAGTTTTATTAAAATAAAGAGAAGGGCCGGAGAAGGGAGAGGGGAGAGGGTCAGAGTACTGTATCCCGCGTGGTTGGATGCGTCGCACCCCCTAGCCCACCGCCCCCCGTTAATCCTTCGCTGCTTGAGGCCAGAGGAGGAAACCATCGACTCAGCCAGGAGAGGACAGCTGCATGGACATCCGCGTTCAGGAAGCAGAATAAAAATGAAATGCACAAACCCTAAAACAAAAATTAAATATAAATAAACTTGCTGATGCGACGCTCTCAAAATTGTATCCTTAATACCTTTAATTGGACCATGTTATGCATAAAGGAACCAAGCGCCATTATGGTAGAAATTGAGATAAGACCGCCATCTTGTAGAAGATCTATCTCTTTATTTAAATCACACTGTGCACTTTTTTTTTGTATAAAACAAGCCATTGGGTTTGTTTGCAAGTGTGCAAATGGAATGCCTCTTTTCTCAGATTTAGGTTAATGGCGCTTGGTTCCTTCGTGCATTGTCCAATTATGCAAGTTACAAGAGAAGTGTTTTACATCTTTTGGGTTTTGTGTTTATTTATTGTAAAATGTCTTAATTGTATATTGTTTTAAATATTAGATAATATGATCGGACAGAGAGAGAGAGCGAGAGGATAATAACAAAATTTAGCCATGTGTGTTGTATAATAAGATAGAATTTCGTCTATCTATCTATATCTATGACTTTGCAATTTCAATTTAATTTCAGTTTAATTTTAAACCTTAATGGCTATTCTTTATTCGATTTAATAAGCTGGAAGAAATAATTAAATTTTATTGAAATTTGAGAATATTATTAATATTAACCTTGACGTCTTCAATGCATGCCATTAGAGGAAATTATTAGCCTATAGATAGATAGATGGATGCAATGCCATGAACGATGAAGGGAAATCAAAGGAAAATCTCCATCTTTTTTTTTAATTGATTGTATATATGTCCATTTCTCTCTTTCATGGACGTCTGGGGGTCAAAAGTTGTAATTACCTGAATGCAATTCGAGTTTCGGCCTCTAAACTGTTCTAAGTTAAATATTATAATTGTTTTCAACAGTTAAATTATCAAATAACAATTAATTATTAAATAAATATTTTTTTTTTAATTAAAAGACGCAATAATGAAAAAATAATAATGAAAAAAAAAACTAATTATATTTAATGCGTCTTTTAATTTAATAATTAATTATTTTTCTTCATTTTTAATTGAAAATTTAATAACTGTTTAATAACAATTATTGTATTATTTTATTTATATTTGATGTCGTTTAAAAAAAAAAATAATTCTAATGAAAGTTGTTCAATTGTTTTTGTAAATTAAAATTAGATATACGAATGTTTACGTTTCCTTTAAAAAAATAAACAAACGACCTTACAATCTTCTAGATCAAAAATAATAGTGTAATTTTGATATTAGGTTGCAGCTTTATTTGAAGTTTGTTTATATTATTAACTAGGTAGAGCCTTGTTTGAAAGGGATGGAATTTTTTCACTCAATGCTCAAATAGACTGTTCATTAGCCAGTCAATATATCGTTTAAGGTAGCAAGTTTGCGAGATATGTTTGTGCTCAAGATTGGGCAAAATTGCACCCCCTGGAGTCGAATCAGGACCTCCTCGCTTTCGCGGCGGGCGCTGGCCCATTAAGCACATCATCTCGCATCCACCTATTATACTAATGAAATTAAAATTTCATTGCCTAGAGAATGATCTTAAGAAACTGCACTTCATCTGCGCCATTGTTTATTATGTTATTCCATTGTCGGTGTTTCTTAAAGTGTGAATATTATTGGACCTATCACGTTTTTCAAAAGTGTGAAACTAGATATAAAAGTACTCCAGTTTTGTCATCAGATAGTATACAGACATGAATTGAGACTCGGATCAATTTACCTGTGGGGCCACAACAATTGCGCTGAATATTTGATAAACTCGTTCTCCTGGACGTCCTGGAACGGGACGAAACGGCAGAAGGATATATTGGAGTCCGAATAGTGGCACAAGAATAAATGCAGCCCTTACGCCTTTCCTTAGAGCAGGGGCTGGCAGGGGAGACCTTGAAATAACAGACAAAACAAATTCTTTATTATTATTATTATTTGAAATTCCTATCGGGTTCCTCGTTTATTTACCCGAGGTGCTTGCGTGCTCGAGTACACACACCTCAAACCCTGACACACACATCTCAAACTCTGGCCGTAGCCATCTACCGGCACCCAGTGAAGTTGCATCATTTCCTAACTCTAACTCCTCCCCCTGCGTTCGTTTCTAGCTAGTGAACTAATCCTTATTTCTGGTTCCACCCGGTTCCTTTTATCCAACCTCTTTCTATGCTATGGAGGATGTCCTAGTTTGAGGAGGGACTCTCTGAGCACCGGCTCCTTTCGAAGAACGCATCATTGAGAGGGAATCTTCTTTACGTCCCTTCCACAGAACGAGATGTCACAGCAACTCCTTCTCCTCGTAGAGTTGCCTGGGGACTATTGTGGTGAGATCCAATAATCCAATCCAGTGCCTGCTTGAGCTTAAATATTTTTATTTAATGAATAAATCCCGCAGACCCCGGGTTTGAATAGGGATCTTCTTTGTAGAAGACGACATCCTATATCAGCGAGCCTCCTACAAATTCTCTATATTTTGTAAATAAACTAATTAATTATTAGACTATTATTAATTAGAGAGATTTTATAAAATTTAATAAAAACCTACACAGTTTAACAAAATGAATAATGATATCTAATTAATTATTTGAAATTTAATTTGCTCCTGACAATAATGAAAAAATCCTCACTAATTAATAATAATAATTAAGAAAATCTGATGCCATTTATTAATATAATAATTTTCTCAAAATAAGAAACATTTTTTGCGCTCTCTACAGATTATACTTGGGTATTTTATTTACGTAATTATATTTTACTCGATCTTTATTTAAAAACGCCATTTAACAAAACATACCTTGCCAACGAGAACTCGAAGTACGTTGGCCAGAAATATGGCGGAAGCAATAAGAGAAGCGAGAACTGGTACTGTCAAGATCCATGTATAATGACTGTCATACATCCAGCATCTGTGTGTATGTATCAATACATTAATTAATCAATACATTAATTAATCAATACATTAATTAATTAAGAATGCATTATGGGAAATGTTGTTACTTACTGTATGATCTCTTTTGGATTCAATGCTCTTGCAATACAATAAAGGATTGTGACGACTCCCGGTGCTATCCAGCCAAATCCCAAGAAATACCTCCAAATAACCACATTCCGAAAAAAGACAACCATCAGAGCAAGATGCAAGTGAAGAGCCTCGCAAAACATCCAGGCGTAAGTGGCAAGTGTCGTATATTGGACCAGCACGTGGAGGATTTGGCAGAAAACCTTTAGAGAAAAAAAGAAAGAAATTCGTCGTAAAAAAAAGAAAGAAAGAGAATAAAAGAAAATAATAATTTGCATTCTATTGGATCTCTTATTAGTATCAGTTCTGTTAAATGTTTTGGAAACAAAATAAAACGATAAATAAATTATTCAAAATAACTCTTGACGGATTTTCCAATTCAATTCGCAATGGTGATTTTGAATTAATTTAGGCTTCAAGTCAGCGGAATTTTTTGAGTAATTATAGGTTAAACGGTTAAACGGTACGGTATATATATATATACAATCTACATCTTCTAGTTTCAGTGCCGTTTGCTTCATTCCTAATCAACTAGCAAACTTCCCCGACCGATAACAAATCATTGATATAGTAAAGAAGACACTGAACCTTCGAGTTAAAAAAATGAGTTTTTCAAACTTAATTAAGACATCATTTGTAAAAATTGAAATTAATTAAAATAAATATTAAAAATTAAAATATTAATAATTAATAAAAGCTAATTAATTAAAAAAAAACAATTAAAAAAATAAAATAAAATAAATAAACAAGGATTGTGTTCCTAATTTCACCCCTTATACTGAATTAAAGATAAGAAAATGTTGTGTGCTGTGCGACCAGTCACACCAGATTTTTTATTATTATTTTTTATAGACAAAATAAAGAGAGTAATTTGTTTCCTTAGATTCTAATAAAAAATAACACCCCATTAATTTTGTGTACATTACAAAAAGAATATTTACCTCACGGTCCCTTTATTATAATTTTATCTTTATGCAAATGAAAGAGTTCATTTAATTAATGCCTATATATCTTTACGTTTCAGGTCATAACGAGCCCAGTGTGCAACTGTAAAGCCTAGAAAGCTGTAATTTGGCATGTAGATTACATTTGTGCCCTAGGCGTCATTTAAGTAGCGATTTTTCAAAATTCCAATTTTAAGGGCCCCAAATGGTCATTTATGGGTAAAATTTTGACTTTACATAAATTTCAAAACCAAAAAAGATATCAATTTGGTTTTTTCGCTAAAACCTTCCTAAAATCTAAAATCACTGGTGCTTTTTTTATGCTTTTTTTTCTCGAACTATTCATTGGATTATGATGAGGTTTGGCAAATTTGTAGTCCTAAGTGAGCATAAGAAGGTATTAAAACTAGAAGTGAATCGGACCCCAGGGAGTGGTAAAAATGAGCGGTAAATTATTATCGCGAACCACGGTTTTCTCATCTTCCTCTGAAACAAATCTTTTGAAACTCAACCATAATAATTAGGACGATAGCCTCAAGACCTGGAGCAAATTTCATGTCAATCCGTTCAGTAGTTCAGAAGTTAGTTATTCATAAAAAAAAATGCGTTCCAAGATTTCAAACTTTGTTATTTTAATTATATAATTAAAAGTAGACAACGAAGTTGCAAAACTTTCATGCTATATAACAGTGGTTCCCAACCTTTTTTGGCCCCCCCCCCTTTCATTTTCATTGCATGTTTTAAAATTTTTAACAAAAAAGTACTTTATTTCAAGTTTCTCAGATAACGTTTTCTTTTCAAAGTGAAAAAATACATCTGCAGAAATCGTGACTGAAACGTTGAAATTTTCAAATATAAGTAGGATGGAAGCCAGGAAAGAAATCAGACAAAAATTTAATCAATCTTTATCTAATTTTTAATTTCGATTGTCGACGTTTCGGACGCAAATCGCATCCTTCCTCAGGACAATCGGTAGTTAGTAAAATACAGATATAATACTACCTGTTGTCCTGAGGAAGGATGCGATTTGCGTCCGAAACGTCGGCAATCGAAATAAGTTAAAGATTGATTAAATTTTTTGTCGATTTCTTTCCTGGCGTAACCTTTTAAAAATCTAATAATAATTTTATTTTTATGAACAAAATAACAAAAATGAATTTTTTTTTCGGTCAATCTTTATTTCATGAAAACAATAATGACAAAAATTATTAATCAATTCTAGATTTGGATGTTTCAATTCTAGATTGGAATTATCTTCAGACTATTTTATTTTTATGACAATATTTGTTCCTCTTCTTTCCTGACCATCCTGTAAATAGGAGATTTTTCTCGTTGATTTATTCTTTTAAATTTTAGTTAAATCTAATAATTTTTTCCCCTTTGAATACTCATCGCCCCCCGCTTATTTATCGCCCCCCCCCCTGATATCCCAAATCGCCCATTTGGGGGCGATCGCCCCCAGATTGGGAACCACTGCTATATAACTATCCAATTAAGAGCAGAAAGGTTTTGCAACTTGATAGTTAAAAAAAATATTTTTACACATAACAAATCCAGATTATTGGAAGTCTCCTTTAGGTGAGAGGGACATAAAAGAGAGAGTGGATTTAGAGAGAAAAAAAAAAAAAAAAAAGGAAATTTACCTTTCCTCTTTTACAAATCTAAAATCAATTCAATTTTTTTTTTTTTTTTTTTTTAATACATTTCAACTTTATTTTGATGAATTCCTTCCGTTGAATATCTCGGTGGGGCGAATATCGTTTTATCAGATGTCATATTTCATATTTAAATCGGAAATCATTGATTTCCATTTCAAAATAGACATTTGTGTTATATTGTAGGCAAAGAAGGCGTAGAGACGATAATCTCCCAACTCCCAAACCCCTTCCTCCCCCGCCTCCCACTCATCCACACACACACACACACACACCTATTAATATTTGTCTCTCATATAGACATATAAATTTTATTTAAAAAAAAAAAAATATATAATAAAGAAAAAAAGAGGAAAAAAATTTAATTTGATTTAATTACCAACAAAAAAAAAAATAAATTTTTTTTTTTTTAATAAAATTTAATTTTTTGTAAAGTTTAGATTCAATAACAGACAGACAGATATTTGTTTGTTTTTTTATTTTTTTTTTCAACTTTGTTAACTTTTTTGATAATAACTTGGTTAATATTTAATTCATTTTCACAACATGAATGCTTTTTGGCAAGGTAAAGAGATATACCGTAAAATATTATACAAAAAGGTTTATTGTAATCAGGGTTAATAAAAATAGCTTTAGGGGTGTCCAAAGAAAAAGAAATTTGAAAAAAATGGAATTCAGACCTAATGAGAGCGACCTCTAAATCACCTTTAAATGGACTAAAATTTTATATTTCTGTTGTTTAACCATTCGAAAATTTTTAGGGGGGGGGGAGGGGGAGAGACAATAAAAAAATCAAAAAAGTCCAAAATAATAATAAGTGCTAATATGGACAATTTAAGATAATATAAAATAATAATCTAGTGTGTGTGGTCGCACAACACGCAACTTTCTGTAATTGAAAGTTGTGTTCTGTATTTCGCACAGTAGATTATTTATTTGTAAGTAATCGGGTCCACACACATACCCACACACCGTTTGAGAAATAATGTGGTTACTCTTTCAAGGGAATAATACTAAAGTGTGTTCCCATTCCCTATGCCAGTAATAGGCTATCTTTCTCTAGTTTGGTAATTTTTTGCCGTTAGGTGGAATTGAACTCAAGATGTCTTCATCTCAGGATCATAAGCTTAATTGCTTTATCGATTCGGCTAATCGCATTTATTTATTTATATAACCAAGTATTTATTAATTTAAATAAGCGAAAAATGTAGGTACCGCCGGGAGTTGCACCACGGATCTTGTCGATTTACGCTCAACATGCCCTACTGTTGGACCACAGTACGCACTCGCTTATTTAAATTATGATAGATCGCTGATTTCAGTCTACTAGAGAAACGCCGCTCAAATCAAGCGTTCAGATTTCTCCGTCACTGAGGCGCGATCTAGATGGACGTTTTGAGAAATTAACTCAATTATGCAATTAATAAATAAAGAATTATATATATCATGTGTTGGTCCATGAGGTAATTATGAAAAACATATAACCAAGTATTTATTAATTTAAATATTTAAATTAATAAATACTTGGTTATATGTTTTTCATAATTACCTCATGGACCAACACATGATATATATAATTCTTTATTTATTAATTGCATAATTGAGTTAATTTCTCAAAACGTCCATCTAGATCGCGCCTCAGTGACGGAGAAATCTGAACGCTTGATTAGAGCGGCGTTTCTCTAGTAGACTGAAATCAGCGATCTATCATAATTTAAATAAGCGAGTGCGTACTGTGGTCCAATAGTAGGGCATGTTGAGCGTAAATCGACAAGATCCGTGGTGCAACTCCCGCGTACCTACATTTTTCGCTTATTTAAATTAATAAATACTTGGTTATATGTTTTTCATAATTACCTCATGGACCAACACATGATATATATAATTCTTTATTTATTTATTTATAAATATTGTATTAGACTTTTATAAAATGATCTATATATTTTTACCAAGTTTGCTGCTCTATCTGCTAATCTGTTGCGTAGCTTGGTCCATATTAATACATAAGAAGAAAAAATAAAACTGAATAGGGCAGAAAAGATAAATCACACCTAACAAAAAAAAAAAAACCATGAAAGCCCCAGTAATTATACGAGGGCAGGTCAATAAGTCCGTGACTTTTTGAATTTCCCGCCTCTTAACTGAAATGGCAACACTGCTCCTGTCAGCAGGCAACTATCAGCTGACTCCTGTCGAAATTTGAACCTGCTGGGTCTTTTAGTTTTTGTTTGACATCCATTAATAGCAGACTACCTTGTGATTTGAAAAAAAAAAGTGAATTTTCAGTTTCCATGACAAAAATCCATGAATTGGGATACGGATTGCTCCCCTATTCTCCGGATTTAGCCCCGAGTGACTATTTCTTGTTTCCAAACCCGAAAAAATGAAAAGAGATTTGACTCCAATGCCCTCGACAAATCTTATTTTTTTGGAAGGGATACAAATATTGGACAAAGTGTATAGAGCTCAAAGGAGACTACGTTGAAAAATAAAATAATTTTTTATCCAAAAACCTGTGTTTCATTCAAAAAGTCACGGACTTATTGTCCTGCCCTCGTCGCCGCTGTTTTTGGGGCAGTAGTCACACCATCGGACTTGGTTATTGAGAATCCCATGAACTAATTAGACAATAATAACGCATCCGAAGGGCAAAGTTGACCGCTGGTTCAATTAACATTTAAAGAAAAGGATTGTTTCGGGGGGATTTACGTAACAGATAGAAATTCATTCATTCAAGGCCGTTGTTAATTAAATGGTGTCTCCGGTTTCTGGTTTTGCATTATGAATATGAAATTACTTCATAGGTATTTATTTCTAAGAGCACGTGCCCTCCCTCCCCCTCCCCTCCCCTCCCTCCACTCCTACATCTCCCTTTTATTCCCTTTCACTCCCTCAGGCAAAATTTATTTGAGGAATATTATTTTCAAATAAATTCCTTTCATTTAGTATATCATCTTTCTAAAAACTATTCGAGCTCTGCTTTTGATTGGTGGCATTTTTTAAAATTCAATTTTTTTTTTTATTTTGCTTTTTTTTTTAAAAAAACAATGCAAAAAAGAGTGTGACTACACACCAGATTTTTTGTGTCGTCATATATTTAGTTTCCGCTGATATATTAGAATTCAAGAGGTAAAATTTATAAATATAGAAAAATATTTATATTTTGTTACCATGGCAATCATTTTTTCTATCTTTCCTAGGAATAAAAGTTTTTAAAAATTATTTAAAGGGCAAAATGAGAATATACATTTTATTTATTTATTAATGCTTTAGGGCGAACAGCTGCCATGGCTTTTTTGCCCTTACAACAATTACAATGCTTGAGTTACATAAAAAAAAAAAAAAAAAAAAAATATTTTTAAATTGGAAAATGGAAGGGGAGCCTTCCCGGGAACAGCAGCCAGGTTAAATAAGAAACTTTATTTTTCGTTGCCGACGTTTTGGGTGTTAGTCGCGCTCATCCTCAGGGCAAGGAAAATTGTCAAAATTTAGTACCGTACATAACCTGTACTAAATTTTGACAATTTTGCTTGCCCTGGGGATGAGCGCGACTAACACCCGAAACGTCGGCAACGAAATATAAATAAGAATATACATAAAATAAGAAATTAATCGTTCTGAGGAAGGTCGTGATTTGCTACCGAAACGTCGAAGGTTAATAATTAAATAAAAGTTTTTTATTTAATTCCTTGGCTACAAAGTCTCCTACAAACAATAAAATAAGAAATTTAACCTGGCTGCTGTTTCCAGGAAGGCTCCCCTTCCTTTTTCCAATTTGAATATCTACAGCCATTCAACTCAAGAAATTTTATTTTTAAATTTTAATCAAAATTGTTTGGACGAATTTTGAAAAAAAAAAAAAAAAAAACTGAAAAAGTGCATCAGTGTCAGTGTACTTTAATACTACTCTTTGGCCGATTTTGTTCAAAAGCTTCGTGTCACGTCTCAGGGAGGTATCTAACTTAAATATAAAATTTCAAATTCGTAGCTCAAGACCTTAAAACATGTATTTCCATCAAAATCTCGACATCGAATTTTTGACATGGTTGCAATACTTTCTATATATTAACATATATATGTAATAGAAAGTGAAACAAATCCCAAAATTGATACAGCACATATATGAATTAGTTAAAATAGAAAAAATAAAAGTAAATTTACCCCATTCTCTTGTATCACTTCAATATTATCGACGACATGAATATACCATGTGACCCAGAGAATGTTGTTGATTGCAAAAGAGAAGAACAATTGCACGTGGATTGAGATACGAGTACATTTCAATGACCTGTAACAGACAAAAAAAAACAATAAAGATATGATTAAAAAAAAAACGACTTCCCTTCCTCTACATACAATATAAATTGATTTCAGAATTATAATCAAAATTTAAAGCCGAATGAGAACGGGGTCAGTAACCCTTATAGTTCACATAATGCCCACAATTTCATGTTAGTTTAGGTTCATATTTTTAAAACTTGTTTTTTTGTTTTTTTACGATTACAAGAGAACTATAAGGGTTTCTGACCCCGTACTGCGCTTAAATGAGAGCTGATTAAATGTGCTAAAACTCAATTTTCACAAATTTTCTCTAAGCATGATCGGTTAAGCCGATATTCGGCTTTAAACATAGGCAAAACTGAAAATTGTAACATTTTTGAAAAGCATGTAAATTTTTCAATCATTTTTCAAAAACTGTTAAAGATACCGAGCTGTGGCTTGGCTTGAATTGTTACAAAGTGAATATACTTTCAAATGATAGTAACAACTGATGTCAAAAACCCATAGTTTTTGAATTGAACTGCAAAAATTGAAAAAAATTTTAGGCTTTTTTTGGTACGATTTGACTGGCCTACAAGGAAAAAATAATAAAAAATTTAATTATATAACAATTTTTATTATTTTTCATTTGAGAGATTTAATTTTTTTAATTAATTGGCTTTAATTTTTCATAAGATAAAACAAAAGGGCAATGCTCTCCAAAGAGCAAAAATTCATTTTCTGAAATTTTTTGCGCCTCCCCTTTTGAGAGTTTTTCGGGACCTGAGTATTTTTCTTCGACTCTCCGCGTTATGCTCTCTATAAGACTGCAAAGTTACGTTTCAAAATTCTAACGGGAAGTTTGTCAAACAAAGCGTGACAGACGGACACTCCGCTATTATATATATATATATAGAGAGAGAGAGAGAGAGAGCGAAAATTCGATGTCAAAACGTTGGGAAGCCGCCTCAAACCAAAAAATAGGTCTCGCAGGGTGGTAAAAATAAAGTATAAAGGAAATGAGCTCTGAGGTTGAAATATTTGGGTGAAAATATGCTTTAAAATAAAATCGGTCAAAAAGTACTAGTAGTTTACTGATGTAATTTTATCAAAATTGGCAGATTATTCACACCAGATTTTATACATATATGAGTAGGAGAAAATAAAATGTAGGCTTATATAGCCACTTAAGAAACAATCTCAATTAATATTAATACAGTGTATTTTGTGTTAAATTAGAGTAGTGTGCTTCTATATAAAGAGATCCAAGAGAAAAGGTGAGTTTGCTAATTGAACCATGTTGAGAGCAACATCAAAAGCCTATATATAATATAAACTTGAACCAAACAATTTAGTTGTTGTTTATTAATCAAATAATAACTTTCTCAAATGACGACTTGGTAATTTAAATAAAGTTAATATTACTTTAAAGTGGGATGCAACTAAATTGCAAAGCTTTCCTCTGTCTGGAGGCGGGGTTTGGCTGATCCGGAAGATCTAACAGCATTTTAATATTACATTCTATTTATTTCGAATTCCTAAGGGGTGAGGATTTGGACTTCATGACGTATTTATTTATTTGGAATTCCTATCGGGATCCCCGTTTAATTGCCCGAGGTGCTTCCGTACACTCAGGCACACAACCGGCCTCTGGCACCCGGTGAAGTTACATAGGTGAAAAGGAGAAGAAAATCCGCAGCTATTTGTATTTCATTATTTTATTCCCCCCCACGTTGACGTTTCGATCCCGGTTGGGATAATCCCCAGAACATGTGAGTGTTATGTATGTCTATATTTGTAAATTTCAATCATATACAGAACTCACTTCAGATTTGTCTTGCGACGTGACCAACGTCTTTCTTGACCATTTACTTTCAATTGTATCTTAACTAAAATAATGTATTTGTATTTATTTATCTTTGAGCTCTGTATATAATATATGATTGAAATTTATAAATATACACATACATAACACCCACCTGTTCTGAGGATGATCCCAACCGGGATCGAAACGTCAACGTGGTGGGAATTTTAAAAATATCGGCTTGCTATTTATGGAACACTCTTCCGGTGGATGTCAGAACGTGTCGCACCCTTGCAGAGTTCAAGAAGGGATTGTTCCGGCTCCTGCTCTATGAATGAACTGTCTTGATTGCTCTGTCAGACCAACTGTGATAATGTCTGGTCATATTTTATTTATTTAACTTACTCTGTGACAACTTAACTGTGATAAAGTATAGTCTGGTCATTTTTGTCCTCTGTCAAATAAACTTTGATAAATTTTTGTATAGTCATTTTACTTTTTATCAATTCTACTGTGATAAATTTTATGGCTGGTCATTTTTCTTTTTGCTAATACCACTGTGATAAATTTTGTCTAGTCATTTTTATTTTTGCCTATTCTACTGTGATAATCTATGTCTAGTCATTTTATCTTGCAATCTTAACTGTGATAGTCATCTAGTCATTTTTCTTTTTTTGTCGGAGCGATTATGCTGATTGTTTCCTGAATGTGATTGAATTATGGACGGGGAAGAGATTGGACATCTGTATGAACTTTTGTGTATCCTATAAATATGTATGTAACCTCGTAATGTAAGAAATATGTTCCAGGGAACATTGTTCCAGAACATCTCATTTTTTTGTAAATAAATAAATAAATAAAATAAAATAATTATATACAACTAGCTGCGGATTTTCTTTTCCTTTTCACCTATCCTGATTGAACTACCAGCTATAAACCTATCTACTAACAATGTAAGTTCAAGAAATTAAGTCATTTCCTATCCCTAGCTCCTCCTGCGTTTGTTTCTAGCTAGTGAACTAATCCTTATTTCTGGTTCCTTTTATCTAACCTCTTTCAATACTAGGGAGGATGTCCTAGTTTGAGGAGGAACTCCCTGAGCACCGACTCCTTTTGAGGAATGCATCACTGAGAGGGAATCTTCTTTACGTCCCTTCCACAGGACGGGATGTCACAGCAACTCCCTCTCCTCGTAGAGTTGCCTGGGGGCTATTGTGGTCAGATCCAATATCCCAATCCAGTGACTATTTGAGGATTTGTTTACATTAAATAAAATATCTTTATTTAATGAAAAAATCTTCTTTGTAGAAGCCTGTTACACCACCCCCTCATGACGTATTAAATGCCTGATTTTAAAGGCATATTAATTATAAAATAACGCCATTCTTGTTTCAATATCATTAATTTAGAACAAAAATAAAAACAGTCAATGCTGATATAGTATTGGACATAAAAGTCATAGAATAAATTATGAATAAACACAAGCCATGAATATTAATTATCGATAAACCAACTTATCAGATGACATGAGCAAATAAATGAAGAGTCAGTCACCAGGCTAGAAGAGAAAATTATTCTCTTTTAAAAGTGCGTTAATGAGTGGTATGAAGCGCCTGCGGCAAGTGTCAACGTTGCGCAAAAATTTTATATATGACAAGTTAAATTTTACTAAATGCAATACATTAACCTTATCAAAATGATTTACTTGTATGTACAATCATTTTAATATTGTACTAGAGAAAAAAAAAATTTAATTATATAACAATTTTTTTTATTAATTTTTATGTGAGAGATTTAATTATTAAAAAAAAAAAAAATTGGCTTTAATTTTTCATAAATCAAAAAGACAATGCTTTCCAATGGGCAAATTCTGAATTTTCTGGAATTTTTTCTGAGCTTCACTTTTTGAGAATTTGGGGCGAACTCAATAAGACTGCAAAAATGTCCTTTCATAATTCCAAGTTGGAATCCATAATTTTTTAGAAGTTGGACAAACAGAGTGTGACAGACTGACCTACGGACAGAGAAACAGATTGACACTCCGCTATTATATATAGATTCCAATCCGGTGCCTGCTTGAGGATTTGTTTACATTAATAGAATACGTACATAAATGCAAAGAATACATAAATGTTTCCTCATACATTTCCTATGGGAGAAATCGTTACTTCAGCAATTAATAACTCAAAAAGCTATCGAAATTTCGGGACAAAAATAATTTTCCTGTAATCCGTAGAAAGTCCTCTTTAAGCAAATATAAAGTCTGATTTCGAAATTCCATCTGGAATGTTACCCAAATAGAGACAGATAAACGGACATTAGCGAATTTTTTTTTTTATTATTTATTTAAGGCATTTTTTGGAATCGGAGGCCATTTAGACCCATTTAGAGATTACCGAATTATATATTTAGAATAGGCTATCATAAAAAAATCGAATTATTTAAATGAAATCCTGATTTTGGACAGATTGTCACAGTTTATAATTGCTCCCCAGTAAAATCAAGTTTTATTCTAGGGTTGGTCGAATCGATTTTAATCGAAAATCGAATTTGACCTTCGATTTTCAATTCAAATCGGAATCGATTCAAAAAATTCGATTTTTGACGGCCAATTTTCGATTTTCAATTTTCATGCGCGGTGGCCGCGTTGGCGCTTGGTTATAAAAACTGAATAAATTGATTTAGGCATCAGTAATGCAACGTTCTATTTTCCTTGTTCCACAAACCGCTTGAAAATCGTAAGCAGAACCTTATAATCAACTTATGGGCATTGCGAAAAATTTTTTGTATAAAAAATCGAAAATCGATTAAAAACCAATTTTTTAAATCAAAAATCGATTTATTGGTTTCGATTTTAAAATCGACGAATCGAAAATCGATTCAGCCTCCGAATATACCAATCCTATTATAT
The DNA here is from genome assembly GCA_023213315.1 of Euborellia annulipes. NCBI lineage: Eukaryota > Metazoa > Arthropoda > Insecta > Dermaptera > Anisolabididae > Euborellia > Euborellia annulipes. The sequence continues at coordinate 16,500 of JAKCPI010020313.1, read as the reverse complement.
ACTTATTCACAGTTGATGCAAAATTAATCTATAAATTTTTTTTATTTTTCGGTACCACTTTTTTCCCGTCCTCGCTACTACAACTGTGTCTTTTTTTTCATTAAAAATGAAATAGTCTTTGCTTTCTCTATGTAATGTTTCTGAAAATATGAGGAAAAGCTACCTTCCAATTACGAATAGGAAGTTCAAAAAAAAAAAAAAAAACATTTCCACTCCAGTAACAGACACAAAAACAAAAAAATAAAAGTGAGGGGGCTAGAGCCCCAACCTGGAATTTGACAAGAGGATGGGTTGGAAAAAATGAATTCTATTTACGACAACAAATACCGTATATTCAATTTAATATTGCTCAAGCACTTCTCTCTTGAAATTGTTGTTGTTATTTGTTTTCAATTGCCTGATTCAAAATCAATGGTCCTTGGGCTGCTGCTAAAGATATCTATCTGTTCTTATAATATCAACTTTTGTATAATATCGTCAAGTAATTTAAAATCTGGTGTGGAGCACACAACTTATCATCGGTAATTGAAAGTCAGTGGCGTAGCGAGGGGGGGGGGGCAAGGGGGGTCATGATGCCCCGGGCGCCACTCACAAAGGGGCGCCAAATGGTCCGAAAAACAAAAAATTGCTGGATAATTTTTATTTTTATTATAATTGATTTCAGGAAAATATATTTTAAATGTAGTGCCAGTGTAATATAATAATTTATGCCGAAAAAAAGTCGACGAAAAAAACTCGCCTAAAAAAAACGCACCGAAAATTTTCTAGCCGAAAGCAAAATCTCGTCGAAAAAAAATCGCCAAAAAGAAAAACTCCCCCGAAAATTTTCTCGCCCTAAGCAAAATCTCGCCGAAAACAAAGTCGACGAAAAAAATCTCGCCGAAAAAAAATGGCCGAAAATTCCAAAATAAAATATTTTAAAAAATCTGGTGTGACTGTCGCACAGCAGACAACTTTCTCTTACCAAAGGTACTGTACTGTGCACACTCACACACACATCCACACAGTCGCTTCGGCAACTTAGGCCATATAAGACTTTTACGATAAACGTTATTAAATATATATATATATATCTATTGGGGGTTCAGGCATTCTTAATTAATTTGAGGTTCAGAAATTCTCTAATGAGCAACGCAGCTAGTTTTGTTTCAATTTTTATTATTAAATATAAAGTGCCAGGGCCAACGTTTCGGTCGCATATAGGACCATCATCAGGGCCAAGCCATTGTCAATGTATCATTCCTCGTGGTCATATTGGTCAAAGAAATTATTACCAATGCAATAGACTCAATGACCAAATTAATAGAATCAGTGTGTTATTATGGACTGAGAGCGAGTGAATGATTCATAATAACACACTGATTCTATTAATTTGGTCATTGAGTCTATTGCATTGGTAATAATTTCTTTGACCAATATGACCACGAGGAATGATACATTGACAATGGCTTGGCCCTGATGATGGTCCTATATGCGACCGAAACGTTGGCCCTGGCACTTTATATTTAATAATAAAAATTGAAACAAAAACTAGCTGCGTTGCTCATTAGAGAATTTCTGAACCTCAAATAAATCATATCAGCTATATACCTCAACTAAATCAAATTCTTAATTAAGCAATTTGGAATCCAAATGGCTTAAGTAAAATCATCGGATTGCCTGGGATCCGAACCCCTGACCCTTGGTTTAGAAGGCCAGCTCTCTAGCCTTTAGACCAAGCCCGAGAGTCCGAGCCCTGCTTATAAATTTCATTTCATCTTCTAATATATAGACGGAAACTATATATACGTATGTCGACACAAAAAATCTGGTGGGACAGTCACACCAGATTTTTAAAAATATTTTATTTTGGAACTTTCCGGATTTTTTGCGAGTTTGTTTTAGGGGGAGATTTTGCTTTCGGCGAGTCATACCGCCTCCATAATAATTTTGTATATTTTACATATAATATTATATGGTTTTAGAATGGAGGGGGGGGGCGCTAAAAAGGTATTATGCCCCGGGCGCGAGTTAAGCTCACTACGCCACTGTTGAAAGTGTAAAATTTATAAACATGGGAGAACACTTTTATAGTACAGACAGAGGATTGACAATTATAAATATAGATAATATTTTTATTAACGTCATCAGAATGAATGTTTTTACAAACAATCGCTTTCTACCACAACCAGATAGAATAAATTCAATATAAGGTTTATTTCTTTTATCCAATCTTTGTTAGAAAATTCAAGATTTTTATCGTATATTTCTTAATAGAAAAGAAAAAAAACAAACTCAATTTTCTTTTCTCTCCTTTCAATTCTTTTGAAATCAGAAGAAAATAGGATAATTAAATGTCACATTTCCTCTTTACAAAGGGAGAAAACAAAAACCAAAGAGATGCTTTCTATTCTATACTCTAGAGGGGACAGGGGGGCAGGGGGGAGGAAGTTGATTATCTTGTGGATAGGTGATAACGGCGTTTAATTATACAGGCCAACAAAAAAAAAAACTTTTTTTTGGTGCCGGCTTATTTAAATTTCCTGGATAAATGGGTAATAGACCCTATTCCAAAAATGCCATTAGATTTGCTGCATCAGCTCTAGTTTTAGTGATCTAGGGAAAATTAAATTTTAATAGAAAATATGCTCTAATTATGAATTTTCAAGATTTAATGCAGATAATTGAAAAATATTAATTTCAGACCAATCGGCTAAATACGGCTAAAAATTTAGAAAAATCGATTTTTAAATAAAGTATGATTATCTTTGAAATAATTATTGTAAAATAACAACCGGAGGCTCTAATTGATATCAAAATTGAAAAAAAAAATCAGCACAGAACACAACTTTCTCTTACCTTCGGTATCGAAAGTTGTGTTCTGTGCTTGTCACACCAGATTTTTTGTTGGCATATATCCAGTTTCCGCCGATATATGGACCGTTTATTTTGAAAGTGGTGTAAGTTCATTTTTTTTCAAAAAAATGAGATATCACATAATTTATGATTAAATTAATGTAAATCTATATATAATGATTGCGGAGTGTCTGTCTGTCTGTCCGTTTGACCAACTTCCCGTTGGAATTTTGAAACGAAATTTTGCAGTCTTATAGAGGACGTTATGGAGAGTCCCGGAAAAATACTCGGGTCCCGAAATTCACATAAATTTTTGAGTTATTAATTCCTAAAGTTACGATTTATCCCATAGGAAATGTATAGAGAAATATTTAACTATTCTTTGCAGTTGTGTATTCTTTGAATGTAAACAAATCCTAAAGCAGGCAATGGAATAGGGACCGTGCGTCTAGACCTTTGCGCCAACTAGTGGCAATCATCTTAATTAGTCGGGGGATTTGTTAAATATTTAACATGTGATTTATTTTTGAATAATTATTAATTAAATATATTGAGATTATATGAAGTTTGTCGACTTTAAGAAAAAATTGCTGTATCCGTGGCTGTAATAATACATCACTTCAGAAACCTGGAATGGATGTGAAAGTGAAATTTTATAAATTTCCAAATAGCTACATGAAAATAGCAAAACGTAAACAGTGGATAAAAACAGTAAAAAATTATGACTAAGTCCAAAATTAATTAAAAAATATATTACATAATGAAAATGAATTTTGAGATTAAACTCGACTCATGTAAATAACTCATTTTGTTAACCAGGTTCTTAATATTTATGACATTTATTTCATAATAAAAGCTTAACCTTAAAACTTTTTTTCGATTTCAGAGAAAACCCAAAAGACTGGGTACCAAATCAAAATTCGAGAATTTGTAGTAATACTCATTTTATAAACAACGAAAAATCGGAACATCCGTCTTATATTCCCTCGATTTTTCCTGGAAGCGAAAATATTTTTAAAAAATATACAATCCTTATGAGGTATCCGGCTATTAAAAATTCGTGAATTACTAAAAGCTGCTAGTACTAATAAATAATAAACTAATAAGTACTAATAAATCCTCTTTTTGGTCACAAAGACCAATTCACCCCGGAAGAAGTAGATGTAACATAACCTTCTGTAAGGATACATATTGAACGGGTTAATCAACGAATTAAGAACTTTAAAATTTTATCTAAAGTTCCAAATTCATTATTTCCTCATATTGGTGAGAACTTGAATATAAAACGAATGATTTGGATTTAAATGTGACTTTGACGCTTATGACACTTTCAAAAGAATTTGTTTTTTCAACTACCCCATAGACATGATTTGAGTTGAATATTTTTTTTCTCTTTTTCATCATTCTGGCCGCGTATAATATTACTGACAACTAGTTGAAATCAGTATTTTAATATTTTTTCCATTTTTTTAAATATTTTATGTTGTTTGCAATGAATGTTTACATTCCACAAAGTTTGTCAAAAGAACACTAGACAGCGCTTACTTAGGCTATAGTGCTGCCTCTATGTTTCACGCAAGATCCCTATACGTAGTAATAATAATTTTCTTAAGAAAAGGCGAGGGTCGGAGGCGCAGGCGGGCCCGAGCCAGCTGGTGGGGTCCAGGGGCGTAGCCCCCCCTGTCCAGACGCCAGCCAGTAAAAATATTTATATTTTACCTCTTACCATGGTAACCATTTTTCCTATCTTTTCTATGAAGTACAAGAGTAAAGTGTGCTTCAAACAATTTTGAGAGCAAAATGAGAATATAAATTTAAAAAAACACCTAAAAAATAATTGATTTTTTGAATTTTAATCAAAATCGTTAGAGCGAATTTTGAGAAAATTGAAAAAAAAAAAAAAAACTGCAAAAGTACTAGTACCAGTAAAGTACTAGTACTCTTTGGCCGATTTTGTTCAAAAGCTTCGTGTCAAGTCCCAGGAGGGTACCTAACTTAAATATAAAATTTTAATCAACTAGCACTTGTCGTTCTTGAGATATTTTGTTCACAGACAGACAGACAGACAGACCATGTCGCGAAAACCACTTTTTTGGTTGAGGGGACCTCAAAACGTGTATATCCATCAAAATTTCCACATCAAATTATTGACATGAATCTAATACTTTCTCTCCCTATATATTAACGTATAAGAAGAAGAAGAAAAGAAAAAGAACTCCCAATTGCCCGCCGAGGACAAGCAGTGCAGATAGTTTTAATCCAAAATGAATATTGAATTGCCTATAGATCTAGTAGCTATATAAAATAATTTGAATTTCTTTAGTGAAATTGATTCGTGCTATTTCGAAATTTCTCTTATTTAAAATGTTATTTTGATATAGCTATTATTTTCAATTTCACTTTATACTTGTTTATGTTTTTGTTCATTAGTATCCTAAGTGCAAAACAAAAAGGAATTTTTTTTTTTTTGATTCATTTTTTTTATCACCTACCTTGAATGGCTCTTTGACTAAATATTTCGGCACAAAAAATCTGGTGACACGAAGCACAACTTTCGATTGCCAAAGGTATGAGAAAGTTGTGTGCTGTGAGTCACACCCCCTAAATAAATATAAATGATCAATAGAAATTTGTCTCTAATCTAAATGCATTTAATCTATTGATATTAATTGAAAGTGAATCAAAATTGGATAACATCTAATGGGAATTTAATTGGCAGAGAGGAAATTCAATTTCCGGATTTTACACTAAAAACATCCGATTGATACAAAGTAGATGAAATAAATAAAATAATAGATGGAAGATTTAATATAAAAGCTTGGCTAAATAATAAAAGAGAGAGAGAAAAAGATTGCAATGCGGGCGCCAAAAGTGTTAGTTAAATGACGTCATTTTAAGACGCTCTTAATTGGGAAAAACATTTCTTTAGAAATAGAAAAAATGGCACGTTGTTCCATAAATGTTCGCCACCCTGAATCCATTTAAGTGCTTTTTGAAATAATTATAAATTATAAACCTTAAATTATTTTAAATAGTGCATAGATTAATTTGCAATCATGTGTCAAGAGACTTTGAAGCATTTTTGCAAATATAATTGGACTTAAAAAATTTTGCAATAATCAAGAGTCGCGGGAGCGACTCGTCGCCGAGCATGTGAAAAGCAAAAGAAAGCAAAGAAACTCTTAATACTACCATTTAGTTGACATTCCAATAGATGCCAATGGCCCATTGCATTTAGATGGACGAGTCGTCCCTAGACTATATTATCAAGAATGATTTTAAATCCTTAATAAAAGATAGGGACGTGAAAAAATTTTTTTGAGAAACTTTTCTCTTTCTGGGCGAATATCTCAAAAAGGTTTTAAGATATCGGAGCCAAATTTTTTTATATTAAACTAGAATAAATAAGGATTATTTTGAGCACGAATTCAAAAAAAAATTCCAGTCCCAAAAAGAATGGCAGAGGCTCAAAGTTGAGATTTTGCCGATTTCGGAAGGTCAAAAGTTAGTCTCTTATTTTTCCTTTTTTTTTCTTTTTTTCTTTTTTTTCATTCTTTTCTTCAATTTTCAAATTTTTAGACAAAGCTACAGGTTTCCCTGCTGGACCGATTTGGATGAAATTTAAAATACAAATAGATACTATCAAAAACCCGATACCTTTGATATAAAATTTCATTTTGGATCAAAAGTGACTTTTTGAGAGGTATTCAAAATTTCAAATTTGTCCTATCTTTAACATGGCGAAAAGACAATTCTAACTATTTTGCTCCCCGATGACGTCATCTAGGTACATATCTATTAATATTAGTAATTTTCATCCCTAATGGAATAAAAAATTTTAGGATAGATCCCTTCAGATAGAAATACAATAGATTAACGTGATAAGAAGTACTACCAACATAACAAAAATAAAAAACCTAAAATTTTATAAAATTTGGTGAAATCCTATGTTTATCGTTTTGAATGGATACCAAATGATGTATTTACATCCTACCAACATAACAAAAATAAAAATCCTAAAATTTTATAAAATTTAGGGAAATCCTATGTTTATCGTTTTGAATGGATACCAAATGATGTATTTACATCCTACCAACATAACAAAAATAAAAATCCTAAAATTTTATAAAATTTAGGGAAATCCTATGTTTATCGTTTTGAATGGATACCAAATGATGTATTTACATCCTACCAACATAACAAAAATAAAAATCCTATAATTTTATAAAATTCGGTGAAATCCTATCTTTATCGTTTCGAATGGATACCACATGATGTATTTACATCCTACCAACATAACAAAAATAAAAAACCTAAAATTTTATAAAATTTGGTGAAATCCTATGTTTATCGTTTTGAATGGATACCAAACGATGTATTTACATCCTACCAACATAACAAAAATAAAAATCCTAAAATTTTATAAAATTTGGTGAAATCCTATGTTTATCGTTTCGAATGGATACCAAATGATGTATTTACATCCTACCAACATAACAAAAATAAAAATCCTAAAATTTTATAAAATTTAGTGAAATCCTATGTTTATCGTTTTGAATGGATACCAAACGATGTATTTACATACTACCAACATAAAAAAAATAAAAATCCTAAAATTTTATAAAATTTGGTGAAATCTTATCTTTATCGTTTTGAATGGATACCAAACGATGTATTTATATCCTACCAACATAATAAAAATAAAATCCTAAAATTTTATAAAATTTAGGGAAATCCTATGTTTATCGTTTTGAATGGATACCAAACGATGTATTTATTTTTTACTGATTGGAATGCATATTAAAAGATCTATTGATGGGATAACTTAATATTTAATAAACAAAAATTATTAAATAATATTTAAATGTAATATTTCACAAAAAGAAGTGAAATCTCAGCAAAAAACATCGGAGATGCAAAAAGGGGCGCCTCGCATTATTTTTGCCCAGCGTCGAGGTGAAATCAAAAAAATGCGCCTCGCTTTTCTGATTTATATAAAAGCGAGGATATATGAAACAAATAAAATTCTGTAGGGGTTTTATTTAAGTGAAAATATTTCCTTGCTTTTATATAAATCAGAAAAGCGAGGCGCATTTTTTTGATTTCACCTCGACGCTGGGCAAAAATAATGCGAGGCGCCCTTTTTGCATCTCCGATGTTTTTTGCTGAGATAATTTTATTGTTTATTCTTTAAATTAGTCGTATTTTTAGAAATAATTTATGAATATCTGCCATAATTACAGTATTTACTTGCACAATTGACAAACAAAATGATCTATAATCTAATCAAAACAATTTAAATCAGAAAAACTTTAATGTTAATTTTCTCAATTCTCGGTACCTGGCGCTTGACACACTAATGCGTAACAGGGTTCATATAAGATAATATCGAATTGGTATCCAAATGGATTAAATAAAATCATCGGACTGCCTGGGAACCGAACCCGCGACGTTTGGTATAGGAGGTAGGCACGCTTCCTACTACTCCAATTCCGGGGGCGAAAATAAATTTTTTTTTTTTTTTTTTTAACATTCACACTTTTTTCTCATTCACACTCACACTCACTCACACATTCACACAGTCTTTTCGGCAACTCAGGCCATATAAGACTTTGACGATAACTGTTATTTATGAATTTTTCTATATTAAGGTCCAGGCATTCTTATTTAAGCCATTTGGTATCCAAGTGGCTTAAATAAAATCATCGGACTGCCTGGGGTCCGAACCCGCGACGTTTTAGTCCAGTCAAAATAGACTAAATTATGATTCCAGTTTGCATTAATTCCCAACAAGCTGGATTTTTGTGCAGGTCTTGAATACGTCATTACAAATGATATGTCAAAAGTCCCCATCGATCCCGCTTGTGCGTTGTTTTTTATTCTAGGTCAAAGGTCACAAATTTGCGTTTTTTGCGTATATCTCTGAAACAACGAGAGCTATCGAAAAATGGTTTAGACAAAGTTTGTAGATCGTAAAATTGTCCACAAAAAATATCTCAACACTTTTTCTTCTACGGTGCACTGTTCTCGAATTATGGCTATTTTTAACATAGAAAATACGAATAGACACTCATACGTGGCCAGTATGCATCATCGGGTTAACCATTTGAACACAAAATATTAGAACATAGTTTTATTTGCCCCATGCACACAAGTACGTGAAAAATATACAATTCTGAGTGAGTCATCGTCCGTCCCTAATTATATTGGGCGGTTGGCCTTGAGAAACATCTGCCTGCGACACTCCATTTTTCGGGTCGAAACCTATTTATACCTGCTTTCCGAAGGACATAGCTCTAGTAAATGCAGTCAGTTTTGAACGGTTTTTCGTAGTGAATAGACGTGTTTGTGGATTATATTCTCTTTTTAAACAGTGCCGTTACAAAATTTTGTAAAAATGTCAGAAGTTTGCTTTATTTGCAATGAATCTTTGACTGAAGGTGAAATTGTGGTTGTTGATCGTGGGCTAAAGACTTTAATGGATTCAAGTACTGAAAGGGGTGATGGGTTCGATGAATATTTGAAGGACAAAACATCTGTAACGATACATAAGCAGTGTCGTAAAGCATACACCCGGAAGAGCAGCATCTAACAAGCTTGAGACACTCTTCGTCGAAGATGCTGCGCTTTTTTCATTTCAGCCGTTTTATCTGCTTCATTGCCACAGAACAAACAGTATTTCTTGAAACAAAAAGACGATTCATTACTTCGTACTCTAGTACGAGGAGGACTAATCCCAGATGTGGTAGCTATCTCCGCCTCACGCTGTCTTTTAGCTGCAGCGATGCTGCTCTTCCGGGTGTATGCTTTACGACACTGCTTATGTATCGTTACAGATGTTTTGTCCTTCAAATATTCATCGAACCCATCACCCCGTATCGTAACCGTGTCGTAAAGCATGTTTCGACCCGAAAAATGGAGTGTCGCAGGCAGATGTTTCTCAAGGCCAACCGCCCAATATAATTAGGGACGGACGATGACTCACTCAGAATTGTATATTTTTCACGTACTTGTGTGCATGGGGCAAATAAAACTATGTTCTAATATTTTGTGTTCAAATGGTTAACCCGATGATGCATACTGGCCACGTATGAGTGTCTATTCGTATTTTCTATGTTAAAAATAGCCATAATTCGAGAACAGTGCACCGTAGAAGAAAAAGTGTTGAGATATTTTTTGTAGACAATTTTACGATCTACAAACTTTGTCTAAACCATTTTTCGATAGCTCTCGTTGTTTCAGAGATATACGCAAAAAACGCAAATTTGTGACCTTTGACCTAGAATAAAAAACAACGCACAAGCGGGATCGATGGGGACTTTTGACATATCATTTGTAATGACGTATTCAAGACCAGCACAAAAATCCAGCTTGTTGGGAATTAATGCAAACTGGAATGTCTATTTTGACTGGACTATTTGGTATACGAGGTTAGCACGCTAACCTCTACGCCAAGCCCCGAGGGCTAAAATAAAATTATTACTACGTATTCCAATCCAGTGTCTGCTTGAGGATTTGTTTACATTCATAGAATACACAAGTGCAAAGAATACTTTAATATTTCTCTCTACATTTCCTATATGGGAGAAATCGTTTCTTTACGTCCATTTGACTACAAGTTGCTGTGTGTACGGACCCCTTAACACCATTAATTACCGGCCTAATTATAAATGAATGAAATCCCCCCTCCTCCGCTGATGATTTGTATATTCATCACATCTTATAATCATAAAGCATAGTATTGTATGAAATTCAGAACACTACGCGGGTTTTTAATGTTTGTTATTTTTACAGAATCATTGGACCAGAAAGAAATTTAATATTCATAATCCTTTTTATTTTCTCGTAACCAAGAAAGAATTTTAATTTCATACTTCTATTTATAAATTCAAAATTGGGAGAATATTATTTTATCGGTATATTATTCAAAACTCATGGACGAGCTTAAATGTGTTTGTTTTGCATATAATAATAACAACAACGTTTAATGTGAAGATATTGTAATTTATGTAACTAATACCAAACAAAGTTTAGTTAAAAAAAAAAAAATCTAGTGTGAATAGTCGCACAACACACAACTTTCGATTACCCAAGGCCTGTGCTTTTTACACCAGATTTTTTGGTGTCGAGATATATTTAGTTTCCGCCGATATATTTTGTTACCATAGCAACCATTTGTCTTATCTTCCCTATAAGGTAAAAGAGCGTCGATCGCCTTTGGCTGGCTCGGGTCCAGCCTAGGGGGATTCTCCACTTTCCTGGGTTCCTGGGCTTTGGGTACCCCTTAGTCGCTGAATATTAAACATTTTGTTTTTTGATTGCTCTAGTTCTTTTACTGTAGTTTCTGAGATAATTTCGTCAAGCGTTTTTGGATAACGGGTACCGCTGCGATTCACCCAACGGAATTATACTTCTGCATTCCTTTTAAATATGTTCTACAAAATAAAAAACTTTCATTGCTCTAGTCTATCCTACCGCCTAGTCAGTAAAAAAAAAGGAAAATTTAATTATATAACAACTAGCCGCCCGCCTCAGGCGGACCCTCTCCTTTTCTTAATTGACTGCTTGACGATTTGTTTACATCAATAGAATACATCAATGAAAAGAATACATAAATATAATTTCCTAAGGGAGAAATCGTAACTTTAGGAATTTATAACTCAAAAAGTTATAGGACTTTCGGGACCCGAGTATTTTTCCTGGACTCTCCATAACGTCCTCTATAAGACTGCAAAATTTCGTTTCAAAATTCCAACGGGAAGTTGGTCAAACAGAGCGTCACAGACAGACGGACAAACGGACACTCAAAAATTATTATATATAGATTTTTATTATTTTCCATTTGAGAGATTTAAATTAAGATTAATTAGCTTTAATTTTTCAAAACTAATTAATCAAATAGGCCTTTATTAAATTTCAATTTTCATATTTTTGTCAATTATCTGGATAGAGATGTAAAATTATTTTGAGAGCTCTCTGGTGTAGTGGGCTAGAGCGTCGGCTTCTACAAAGATGATCCGTGTTCAAACCCTGGGCGTGCGAGATTTTTCATTAAATAAAAATATTTATTAAATCCTCAAGCAAGTCCTGGATTGGAATATAGGATTTCACCAAAATAGCCAGGCCCCCAGGCAACTCTACGAGGAGAGGGAGTTGCTGTGACATCCCGTCCTGTGGAAGGGACGTAAAGAAGGTTCCCTCTCATTGATGCATTCTTCGAAAGGAGTCGGTGCTGAGGGAGTCCCTCCTCAAACTAGGACCACGGGAAGCCGGTAGATGGCTACGGCCAGAGGCCGGTTGGGTTTGAGGTGTGTGTCCTCGAGCACGGAAACACCTCGGGTAAATAAACGGCGATCCTAATAGTAATTTCAAATAATATTAAAATTATTTTACACTTATAAATATTAATTGTTTTTATTTTTATACGTAATTCAACAAATAATAAAAAAAAAAAAACAATATATGAATTTTATTTGCATATAAAATTAAATATAGAAAATATTGCTTAATTATTAATCAAAAATGCCTGGCAGCTGTGCGCGTTATTTTAAATAAAATTGAAATATGATGAACATTAAATGAAAATAAACTCTGGGAAGGCGGAGAAAAAAAAATATCAATAAAGCGAGTAATATTGAAGATTTAAATAAAATCTCTGTTAAAGAAAAGTTATTAAAAAAAAAAAATCTAATTTTAATAAAACAAAAAAATCTGGTGTAACCGGTCGGGCAAATTTCCGGTGAAAGTTGTGTCCTGTGCTTTTCACGTCAGTTTTGTGTAGTATATTAGAATTCAAGAAGTAAAATTTATAAACAGAAAAATTTTGTTAACAAGGATTCTTATTCTTTCCTATTAATTACAAGAGAAAACTGAGCTTCAAGGGCAAAATGAGAATATACATTTTAAAGAACATCTAAAAAAAATTAATTTTTGAATTTTAATCAAAATCGTTTTTGAGAAAATCGAAAAAAAATGAAAAAGTGCATTAGTAAAGTACTAGTACTCTTTGGCCGAATTTGTTTAAGGGAGTTCAGGAACGACTTGTAAACGTACTTTAAAAAAAAAAGATAGAGAAGAGATATAGACTATTATAAGGAATTTTTCAATGCGTTTTTTTTTTAAATGAATTAAATTCATAAGAGATTATTGGGACATCGAGTTATAATTTTTTTAATGACTTATTAAAAAATTATCGTAATTAATTTTTTTGTTATCAAGCAAATACAAAAAAACAATCTGTCCCAATAATCGTTATTTGTTTTTTAAATTTAAAAATGAATTTATTGTTATTATTAATCACATATTAATTAAGAAATTTTTAAAATAAGCTTAGATGATTTATTTAAAAATCAACTGTCAAATTAGTTCAGCATTCTTGCAATAGATGGCAGGCTAGTCTAACAGCTGATCCCCTTTTGGCCTATATTTATATATTTTTATGCTTTTATAAAAGATACATAATAATTATAAATAATTATAAATAAATTTAATTTATTGATTCTATTATCGTTGCCTCACCTTTTTCAAGGCTTACGGCTACATTTACATATAATATTTACAAATTTGAACATGCTTCATATTTTACTTTCTTATTTCTTTATAAGTCTTGTAAAACCGCATAACCTTCTCTTCAGTCCTGTCTCCCCCTCAGCCACTTCCACAGATCATCCTTCCCCTTCCTTTCCCCTCTCCACTTCCTCAAGTCCTCGTCAAGCGCCGTCTCCACTTCCCTGCAGCCCCAGACGTGTTCTATCGATTCCTCTTCTTTTTGGCATCCCTTACACCTCCTGTCCTCGCCGTAGTTCACTTCCCTCATCGTACTTCCGCATCTCAGCCTCGCCCATGTTGTTCTTTCTTGCCATCCTGCACTCTCCAAATATCTCTCCCTTCCCCATGTCTTCTTTATCTTCTTGTAATGGTTACAATATTTCGAGTTTTCCACTGCCTTTTTCAGTTGCCTTCCCCACCTCGTCGATTTGTTGTTCTCTATATCTTTCATCATCTGCCTCCAGCATTCCTTTGTCCACCTTCCTTCTTCCATCTCTCTCATTGACATGATGTACTTCATTACTTTCTTGGTTGATACGTTCACCAGCTTAAATCTTGCCGTTTCGCTTCTCCATATGTAGTCTGGAGTGTTCTTTCTCAGTCCCAATATTGCCTTGAAGAACCTTCCTTGTACCCTTTCCAGCTCCTTCCATTCGTTCAAACCCCAGATCTCTGCTCCGTACTATCATTGTTGACTGTACCAGGGCTGTGTATATTCTCTCTATTTTTGCCCACCTGGTACAGTTAATCCTCCTCGTTATTCCCCATACTACATTCACGTCTTCTCCGCCTCTGCCATTCTCTCCACGAAGATACATAATATATAATAACATTTATAAAGTATTTATTGTTAAAAGATCAATGAAAATCAACCAAATGCATTAAATATTATTAGCTACCATTCTGACATCTCTTGGCAAATTTTTTGAATTACTTGATTTTTTGGGCATACTTTTTATGACACACAACGCCATCTTAGCGGGAAAAACATGCGTAACCACTTTGCTCCTGAGGCCCCTTAACATATAAATATAAGTAAGAGAATGTAAAAAACAAATATTTAATTTAAAAGAAATAAAATACTCGAATACCCCCTTATTGAAATGTAAAGAAAAGAGATAAAAATCAATTTAAATTTAATTATCCTCCAACTCCCTTTAATTACATTAAAGATTAAATTGAGTGGAAATGTTGTTTAATAATAATAATATTCTCTTAAGATTTGAGAACTTAATTTTTGGCTTCATTATCTCATTTAATCTTCTTTCCACCCTAAAAAGATTAGAATCAAAACAAAAAAAAAAAAAAAAAAAAAAAAAAAACTACAGAGGGAGGAGAATTAATTAAGTGGAAAGTAAAGAGAGGACAGTTTGATAGAAAAGATATCCACCTACGTGAGGAAATACAGATAATGAAGCAATGAAACAAAATTGAGAATTCTTTATCTTCAACTTGTGCAATGATAATATAAAAATCTGGTGTGACTGCACACAACTTTCACTTACCTTGGGTAATCGAAAGTTCTGTGCTTGTCACACCAGATTATACGTGTCGAGATATATTTAGTTTCCGCCGATATATGGGAAAATATTCATATTTTGTTAACACGGCAACCATTTCTACGAAGTACAAGAGTAAAGTGTGCTTCAGAAGATTTCAATGACAAAATGAGAATATACTTTTAAAGAGCATCTAAAAAAAATAATTGATTTATGAATTTTAATCAAAATCGTTGGAGCGAATTTTGGCAAAATCGAAAAAAAAAAAAACTGAAAAAGTACATCAGTAAAGTACCAGTATTAGTACTATTTGGCCAATTTTGTATAAAAGCTTATTTTCACGGTCCAGGAGAGTACTAAACTTAAATATAAAATTTCAACCTCGTAGCTCAATTCCTTCATGCTTAAAATTGAACACACACACACACACGACAGACAGACAGACAGACAGAGCATGTCGCGAAAACCACTTTTTTTGGATTCAGGGGACCTCAAAACGTGTATATCCATCAAAATCTCGACATTGAATTTTTGACTTGAATCCAATACTTTCTCTCTATATATATATTACATATATAGAGGTAAGAGAAAGTAAAAAACAATTCGGTCTACTAATACAAGCGGTCAAAGGACCAATTAATTCAAAACGGGCTTCACCCCTGGCCGCCTAAGGCGGACAGTCGTCTTAATCATATACCAATATCATATTTATACTGTAATTATATACCAGTATCTAATTTTAAAGATAAAATGGAAAACAACAAGAAAATTTAATTATAAAACAATTTTTATAATATTACATTTAAGTGGCATGTCTGGAAAAACCGTTAGTAGCCGATTCATAAGCTGGTAACTCTGTGTAGGCTTTCCGTGAAACATATTTATAAGTAAAATTATTTAGTAGGCTATATGTGAGGTTTCACTAAGTTGTAAATGAAAGAAATATTGAATTTATAACTCGATATAATCAAGGTTAATATAATGCATAATTCAATATATAATCAAGGGCAGATACAGGGGGGGCTATAAGGGGGTAATTCCCCCTCCCCGAGATTTGATAAAAATACTTTACTTTTTTAAAAAAAATTTATTTTTAATGTAAAATTTAAAAAAAAATTCGGTCAAAAAATTATTAAATACAAATCAAATTAATACGGACGGGAAAAAATTTGCGGTTCCGTGAAAGAAGAAATGTTCCGCAGGCGACACATTGGAAAAATTTCGGTTCTGCGGTTGCCAAAAATTTTCCGTCTCTAAAAAAGAAAAAAAAATTTCGATTCATGAAAAGAGGGAATGTTCCGCAGGCGGCACAAATTTCCGTCACTAAAAAAAAAAGGTAAAAACACTTTTACGGGCGGGGAAAAAAAATTTCGGTTCCGCGAAAGGGGATTGTCCGCGGGCGGCACATGGAAAAAAAAATTTCGGTTCCGCGGATGAGGAGGAGCCGCGGGCGCAAAAATCTTTGTGTCCGGAAAACTTTGGTTCCGCGAAAAAAAAAATATTTTTCGCAGAAAATTTTTTTGAGATTACCCCCCCCCTCCCTAGAAACCCCTCTGGATCCGCCCTTGTATATAATAAGCCACTAAATAATTTTTACTTAGAAGATTTTTAAATCTTT
>JAKCPI010020312.1:0-12605 GCA_023213315.1 Euborellia annulipes | reverse complement strand
CCGACAGTACGGTACATTCGATTTTCAAGATGTAAAATTTAAAAGTATGGCAAAATATTTATATTTTGTTACCATGGCAACCATTTCTCCTATCTTTTCTATGGAATACAAGAGTAAAGTGGTCTTCAGAAGATTTCAATCACAAAATGAAAATATACATTTTATTGAGAATCTAAAAAATAATTGATTTTTGAATTAAAAAAAAATCGTTGGAGCAAATTTAGAGAAAATCGAAAAAAAACTGAAAAAGTCCATCAGTAAAGTACTAGTACTCTTTGGTCGATTTTGTTCAAAAGCTTCGTGTCACGTCCCATGGAGATGCCTAACTTAAATATGAAATTTCAACCTCCTAGCTCTTTTCGTTCTTGAGATATTTTGTTCACAGACACACACACAGACAGACAGACCATGTCGCGAAAACCACTTTTTTTGGATTCAGGAGACCTCAAAACGTGAAGATCCATCAAAATCTCGACATCGAATTTTTGACATGAATCCAATACTTTCTCTCTATATGGGGCATTCCACGCCAACTCGACCACTTCTGAACCCGACCATTTTTGATTTTGCTGAAACTTTGTCATCTTTTTATACCCTATTGAAAATGTGTCTGAGAATTTTTTCAGATTTTTCGACCCATCCAAAAAAAAGTTATAGCATTTTCAAAAAACATCGACTTTTTTTTTGAAATAACCGTAAAACTGTCAAAAATTAACTTATCGGGACGTTTTTTTTTTTTGAAATTTTTGTCTTTAAATGTACTTTTCAGAAAAAAATATGACAAAATTTTGCAGATTCATCTTGAACGTTTTTTTTGACATTTTCGGAAAAAAACAAAAATTTCGGGATGAATGACACTTTTTTTTTTTAATTTTTTTTTTTTATAAAAAACTTTGATTTTTTCTACAAATGCTCTGAAAATTTCAGAGTGGGATTATTTCGCGTTCTATTTTTTTTTTATTTTTGAAATTTTTTTTTTTTTTGTTTTCCCAGCTTATTTATCATGACTGTGCTCTTAAATTCCTCTTAAATTCTTCCAGGATTTCCGAGATTCTAGAAAATTGAAGAAAAATAATAATAATAATAGTTAGAGTAATATTTTGTGAAAATTGTTTCAAGTATACTTTGCTTATGTAATTTATTATTTTTTTTTTTTCAAATTCACTTTCCGGCTCTTCGATCTATAGACCCAATGTAAAACCCTATGGGGATTTGTATGTTAATTTCGATTCAAAAGGGGGTCCCCTTTGGAACTTTTTACACATTTTAAAAAATTTTTTCCAATTCTTATGAAATGTTGTATTTATTTAGGATTCTATATTGTGTATAAAATGTCCAAATATGAGATTAAAATTTTGAAAAATAACTATAGTTTATTTCAAGCAGTCAACATTTAAAATACAAGTTTGGAATTAAGGTGCTATGGGAAACTAAATATATCTCCACACGAAAAATCTGCACCATCACGGTGCACAACTTTCTCTTACCGAAGGTGCGCCAGTC
The DNA here is from genome assembly GCA_023213315.1 of Euborellia annulipes. Taxonomy (NCBI): domain Eukaryota; kingdom Metazoa; phylum Arthropoda; class Insecta; order Dermaptera; family Anisolabididae; genus Euborellia; species Euborellia annulipes. The sequence goes on along the minus strand of JAKCPI010020312.1, from coordinate 11,102 downwards.
AAGCCAGATTTTTTTTTACTACGAATATTGATATTAAAATTTATTATTTACTCTTTTATACTTTCAAATTAATAATTTTTGTGAATAAAGAACTTGTTCGGGAAAGATCTCGATGATTTGACAAATTTGAAATTCGCCATTCGTCCACTAGAGCGCATCCTTAACAATGAAACATTTTCCCTCTAAAATTAACAGTTAACTTGCCGTCATCGTTTCTTTGTTCTTTCAAGTGAACTGTGCCCCTGTTTATATTTTCACCTATTTAACTTAATCGAAATCTCACAATCACTCATTGTTGTTTTTGATTTTGAAAAGTATAAGGTGATATACAATGGCAACTAGTAATCCATTCAATCGTTGTGCAAATCCTTTCGAGATTGAAAAACATTTTAAAAAAAAGATTTGCGAAAAGCGAATCAATCTATTCAAAAAAAGTTAGCAATATATGGTACGTATTATTTATGTTCAAAATGCAGAAAGAAGGATTTTATGAATATAATGCAGCAAATCATTACTGAGGACAAAGATATTATTGATGACGTTGATCAAAATATTCCTGGTGAAAGTGTAAAACATGAAAATATTAGTTTTGAAGAAGACATGGACGTTGATAAAGACAATGACTGTGAAAGCAATGGTGAACAGGATTACAATAGTTTTGGAGCTAGTAGCTTAAATCAAGCAAGTCAAAGGACTGTATTCCCAAAAACTCACGGTAAATACAATGAACAATTAATGTATAAGTGTACTTTCATCAATGCAATAACAATTTTGTTTGATACTTTTTTATTATCAATACCAAAATATAATGTTTTTTTTTTTAGAATATTTGTCATATCATAGTGAACCATTTTCATCTCAATCAAGTTGTGAATCCCAAACTAGCATTGAAAGTCAACTTCCGGTCGTAAACAATGCTCTACGTCTATTAAATGAGCCACCAATCTCAACTAAAAAATTGAATAATCATCACTATTTACAAAAGAAAGTCGATCAAATCAGTTGTAATTTAAAGAAACTTTTTCGTCTTGGTGCCAATGCTCAACCTGATTCAAATCTTGATTTAAGTGATCAAAACTTAATTGGTCGTTTAAAAGTGAAATTTCATCATCAAAACACGTCAAAAGCGGAAAAAATACAAATTTTAACGCTTTTCCCATCAGAATGGAGCGAAAGAAAAATTTCTGGAATCATGAATTGTTTCAGATACATGGTTCAAGTTGCAAAAAAATTATTTGAAACTGATGGGATTCTTGCGATTCCGGAGTCTAAATTAGGTTTTGAAATCACCAATCATTTTACCTCTTTTATATTACTAAATATGAATTTTATTCTATTTAATTATTTCTATTTATAGGCCGACCACTATCTGAAGCTGTTCGACTAAAAATTTTTAATTTTTACAACAGTGATAATGTGAGCGTCAATATGCCTGGCAAGAAGGACTATGTGTCGATGAAAGATCAAGATGGGAATCGAACGCAAATTCAAAAACGGCTCATTCTTTCAAATTTGAAAGAACTATTTCAATATTTTCGTAACGAATATCCAGAAGAGAAAGTTGGATTTTCTAAATTCGCTTCACTGCGTCCAAAAAATTGCGTTCTTGCTGGATCAAATGGCACACATACGATCTGTGTGTGTGTTATTCATCAAAATATTAAATTAATGATACTTGGTAACGACTAATATAATTAAAATGTGTTTTTTATTAATTATCAGAAGATAATAAAATAATTGATAATTTGTTTAATTTTAGGAGCTAATTTGAGTAGATTAACAAAAGAATCAGTAAAACCATTGACGAACTACAACGATTGTTTGAACTTAATCATGTGTCAGTCTCCATCAGCTGAATGCTATTTTGGTAAATGTGGTAAATGTCTAAATACTGATACATTAAGTGATATGTTGAATGACATTTTCACAGACAATGAAATTGAGACCATCACTTATAAATGTTGGATTTCAACACCACGTTGTAATCTCGAGACAATTTCGAAATCCTCGTATGATTTTATTCAGCAATTCTGTACAGACTTAAAAGTTCTTTTACCACATGCATACATTGCCAAACAGCAAAGCAATTTCCTTAAAACTTTAAAACAAAATTTACAGGAGGAAGAGTTTTTAATTGTTTGCGATTTCGCCGAAAATTACGCGTTTGTTGTACAAAATGCTGCATCTGGTTTTCATTGGAACAATGTAACAGCCACTGTTTTTCCAGCAGTAATATATTTTCGGAATATCGAAGAAAATTCACATCGAAGCTTGGTGATTATTTCGGATTGCCATAATCATGACGCTGTTGCAGTACATGTTTTTTTGAAACATGTAACAAATTTTGTTAAAAATATTTCACAAAACGCTAAAAAAATATATTACTTTTCCGATGGTGCTCCACAACAATTCAAAAACTTTAAAAATTTTGTCAATTTATATTATCACAAGGATGATTTCGGAATGCCAGCAGAATGGCATTTCTTTGCTACGGCACACGGAAAGGGTCCGTGTGATGGTATTGGTGGGACATTAAAAAGAATGGCTGCCCGAGCGAGTCTCCAGTTACCTGTAGATAAACAAATAACAACACCATTGGAACTGTACAAATGGGCTTCTGAGCCGAAAAATTTGCCAAGTATTAGAGTTATGTATTCAACTACTGAAGAATATGAAGCAGCAAGTAAAAGCTTAGAAATCCGATTTTCAAAAACTAAACCTATCATCGGTACTCAAAAAGTGCATTCTGTTATGCCGGGGATAAATGATTGTCTTATTGTAAAAGATTATTCAAATTCTACTAAATCAAGAACATGTAAACTATTTAAATAATTGAAAAAATAAAGTTTTATTGTATAATTTGATTGTACTTTTTTTGGGTCTTTTTCAGCATCTAAGACTATTTAGACCCCAACCCACCGTATTTATTTCAAATGATTTGTAGTCAATTCAAATGAAATAAATTTTTCTCGCTTGGGACGGGAATCGACCACCACTTCTAACTATTATTATTATTTTTTTTTTCTTCAATTTTCTAGAATCTCGGTCAAACCTGGAAGAATTTAAGAGCACAATCATGATAAATAAGCTGGGAAAACGAAAAAAAAAGAAAGTTGTGCACCGTGATGGTGCAGATTTTTCGTGTGGAGATATATTTAGTTTCCCATAGCACCTTAATTCCAAACTTGTATTTTAAATGTTGACTGCTTGAAATAAACTATAGTTATTTTTCAAAATTTTAATCTCATATTTGGACATTTTATACACAATATAGAATCCTAAATAAATACAACATTTCATAAGAATTGGAAAAAATTTTTTAAAATGTGTAAAAAGTTCCAAAGGGGACCCCCTTTTGAATCGAAATTAACATACAAATCCCCATAGGGTTTTACATTGGGTCTATAGATCGAAGAGCCGGAAAGTGAATTTGAAAAAAAAAAATAATAAATTACATAAGCAAAGTATACTTGAAACAATTTTCACAAAATATTACTCTAACTATTATTATTATTATTTTTCTTCAATTTTCTAGAATCTCGGAAATCCTGGAAGAATTTAAGAGGAATTTAAGAGCACAGTCATGATAAATAAGCTGGGAAAACAAAAAAAAAAAATTTCAAAAATAAAAAAAAAATAGAACGCGAAATAATCCCACTCTGAAATTTTCAGAGCATTTGTAGAAAAAATCAAAGTTTTTTATAAAAAAAAAAAAATTAAAAAAAAAAGTGTCATTCATCCCGAAATTTTTGTTTTTTTCCGAAAATGTCAAAAAAAACGTTCAAGATGAATCTGCAAAATTTTGTCATATTTTTTTCTGAAAAGTACATTTAAAGACAAAAATTTCAAAAAAAAAAACGTCCCGATAAGTTAATTTTTGACAGTTTTACGGTTATTTCAAAAAAAAAGTCGATGTTTTTTGAAAATGCTATAACTTTTTTTTGGATGGGTCGAAAAATCTGAAAAAATTCTCAGACACATTTTCAATAGGGTATAAAAAGATGACAAAGTTTCAGCAAAATCAAAAATGGTCGGGTTCAGAAGTGGTCGAGTTGGCGTGGAATGCCCCATATATATTACATATATACATAGGTAAGAGAAAGTAATTATATTCATTATATAGTGAAGAAATAAGAGTGCAGAAAATTTAAAAAAAAAATTAAAATTTTCTGCACTCTGATATTTCTTCATTATAATATTAAATGATATTTCTTCACAATAAGATATATAAATTGGCAATTCCAATTATTAATTTAATCAATAAATATTTATTTTTCTATTATTAAGAACAGATAATTCAAACATACCTTTTCGCAAATGAACGAAATAAGATGCTAGACGACATTCAATTCATTTTGATTTTTTTCTTTTTACACAAACAAATTTATTTTTTAAAGCACATAATTATTTATTTTTATTCACGGGAAAACTAATGATTCACATGATTATAATACAATAGAAGAATTATCGAAATATTTAACTTTTTTTAAACAGCACTTTGACTAGATGTTAACACACTCACTGCTCTCATGAAATACTACACAAACAGAGAACATGGATATGCATGTGTGTGTGTGTGTGATTATTGAATGCTCAAATCTGATTGGCTGATGCATCAGACATTATTGGCGCCTTTCACACAGAGTACAGCCACTTGAAAAAGTTTATTGCCCCTTCTGAAGTGATTATTAGGGAACAAATCATTTTTAATAAAATATTACGCCTCATATAAAAAATTATTAAAACATTTATATTATATATTTGACACTAATGACTTTTTCGAAAAATAATAGAATAATAAATTAATTAAAATTTTAATAATAATAATATTATCTAATCAAGAGGAGAGAAGAGAGGATGACATATTTATGTTAATATATAGAGAGAAAGTATTGGATTCATGTCAAAAATCCGAGGTCGAGATTTTGATGGATAGACACGTTTTGAGGTCCCCTGATTCCAAAAAAGTGTTTTTTACATGGTCTGTCTGTGTGTGTGTTCAATTTAATGCTTGAAGGAATTTAGCTAAGAGGTTGACATTTTATATTTAAGTTAGAACCCCCCCCCCCTGGATTGTGAAAATAAGCTTTTAAACAAAATCGGCCAAAGAGTACTAGTATTTTACTGAAGTACTTTTTCAGTATTTTTCAATTTTCTCAAAATTTGATCTAACGATTTTGATTAAAATTTAAAAATCAATTATTTTTTAAATGCTCTTTAAAATGTATATTCTCATTTTGCTCTCAAAATTGTATGAAGCACACTTTACTCTTGTACTTTATAAGAAAGATAGGAGAATTGGATACCATGGCATATGTCAACACAACAAATCTGGTATGCCAAGCACAGTACAAAACTTTCTTTTACCAAGGGTAAGAATTTTTTTTTTTAAATGGATGCATAAGATCCAAAAACCTATGATTACCATTGTCACATGCAATCAGAAGATCATGGCAGATAACTTATTCCAAGCACGGGAGGTTATGAAGACAAATGAAGATTATTACAATTAAAATGGCTACCAAATAAATAGGAACGGAGTTAAAATGGCCTCATATGCCAAAAAATACCTTAAAAAAAAAAAAATAAATAAAAAAATATTTTATTTAATTTCTTCGTTTTGTAAAAATAAGTAAATTAGATTTTTTTTTAAATTCGTCTGTCTTATCCTTATTATTAGGACCACTTAGGGATAACCTAAGTAGGGCCGACAAATTTAATTTCAAAGAGAAACATGATCGAGATAGAAGAAACAAGTGGCCCATCCCACGCTTTAAACGTAAAGGAAAAATAACAGCCTTAGCTCGGGTAACTCGTGGTCGCCATCCACGTACTCACAAGATGTGAGCCCCTGAGTAAAAAAAAATCTATCGCCAGTAAACTGACGATTAATTTAGTAAAATATTTTAAATTATTAAGTTTAGAGAATAAAAGAAAAATATAATTGAACACAGAAAAAAAAACAATTTGGAATTGAACTATGAAGTAATTTCTATGTCTAAAATTTAATTAAATTATCATCTAATTATAGATAAATAAATAACACTAGGTTAAGTTTAAAATGTTTTTATTTTAGCTTTATGCGCATTTCGACGTTAATACATCACAACACAACCTGAAGATGACGTATTAACGTAGATATGCGTTTTTAATTAAATGATAATTTAATTTAATTTAAAAATGTTTCAACAATGAATTTTTTTTAACACACTTTTTTTCTCATTCACGCTCAACACTCACACACACATTCACACAGTCTTCGGCAACTCAGTAACCGTTGTTATTTATAATATCTATTGGGGGTCAGGCATTTCTATTTAAGCCATTTGATACAAAAAGATGTAAAAATCGATCATATTTTTTCAACAAAATCTTTTGATCAACGATTAATTAATTTTATAATGCAATAAAACTTCGCATAATCCAATAATAAAAGTACCATTTCATAAGATATACGACAATGCTAATTAAATATTAAATTTTTTCATAATTTCCATAAATTTTATGATCACCTTAGATTACACATTCAAATTATTCTATCGTCGAATACCTATATAAAATTTTAGTTTTTGTTTTTGACACGGTGTCATATTTTCATTGAATTGTTTGAACATTATATAGTATATTATTAATGGAATTATTTTAAGGAGAAACATTTTTATGTTCCATATTTCTAACAATGTCTAAAGTTGCGCATCTTAAGATTATTTGACCGTAAAAAATATATCATGTAAAAAAGCTCTTTTCTTTCCATTTGATGGTCACTCAGGCAGTTTAAAGGGGCCGTTTTAAGATGAAGGGAGAGTTATAAATAAAACTTAAAAAAAAAGCAATTGTGTATTATTAAAGTAAGAAAAGATAAAGATAAAAGTAGTAATTTTTATAATACTCTAAATTAAAAATGGGGATTAATGATAAAACCGTTTTTATATTTTCTCATTTGATGGGGAATATTGTATTATTACACTAGCGATCTCAGGGAGGGCTCAAGCCCCCCTTCTTTGGACGGAACAAAATATAAATATTATGATTATATTCATAAAAAAGCTTTTTTGAAATGATTAGAAAAATTTTATATTTGTGCATTCTTTTTACTTTCTCGTACCCTATATATGAAATATATAGAGAGAAAGTATTGCGATCATGTCAAAAATTCGATGTCGAGATTTTGATGGATATACATGTTTTGAGGTCCCCTGAGTCTAAAAAAGTGGGTCCCGCAAATTGGTCTGTGTGTGTGTGTGTGTGTGTGTGTGTGCGTCTGTGTGTGTGTGTGTGTGTGTGTGTGTGGACAGATTTTTAGCATGAAGGAGATGAGCTAGCGGATTGAAATTTTATATTTAACTTAGGTACCTTTGAAGAATCTCAAAATAAGCTTTTGAACAAAATCGGCCAAAAAGTACTAGTACTTTACTGATGTACTTTTTCAGTTTTTTTCGATTTTCTCAAAATTCCCTCCAAGGATTTTTTTTAAAATTCATAAATGAACTATATTTTAGATGCTCTTTAAAATGTATATTCTCATTTTGCCGTTGAAATCTTCTGAAGACCACTTTACTCTTGTTCTTCATAGGAAAGATAGAAATGGTTGCCATGGTAACGGAATTTAAATCTTTTTCTTTTTATTAGATTAAAAATCAATTATTATTTAAATTCCCATTTATTTTAAATTTATTTGTGTCTTTAATTGTTTCAAAGAAAACATATATGTCTCTCTCTCACTTGCAAACATTATCGTCTCTCTCTACTCTTTTTACTTTCTCTTAGCCTATATATGAAATATATAGGAGAGAAAGTATTGCGATCATGTCAAAAATTCGATGTCGAGATTTTGATGGATATACATGTTTTGAGGTCCCCTGAGTCCAAAAAAGTGGGTCCCGCAAATTGGTCTGTGTGTATGTATGTGTGTGTGTGTGTGTGTGTGTGTGTGCGTGCGTGTGTGCGTGCGTGTGTCTGTATGTGTGGACAGATTTTTAGCATGAAGGAATTGAGCTACCGGATTGAAATTTTATATTTAACTTAGGTACCTTCCCACACGCTCAAAATAAGCTTTTGAACAAAATCGGCCAAAAAGTACTAGTACTTTACTGATGTACTTTTTCAGTTTTTTTCGATTTTCTCAAAATTCCCTCCAAGGATTTTTTTTTAAATTCATAAATGAACTATTTTTTAGATGCTCTTTAAAATGTATATTCTCATTTTGCCGTTGAAATCTTCTGAAGACCACTTTACTCTTGTTCTTCATAGGAAAGATAGAAATGGTTGCCATGGTAACGGAATTTAAATCTTTTTCTTTTTATTAGATTAAAAATCAATTATTATTTAAATTCCCATTTTTACTTTCTCTTACCTATGTATATATGTAATATATATATAGAGAGAAAGTATTGGATTCATGTCAAAAATTCGATGTCGAGATTTTGATGGATCTTCACGTTTTGAGGTCCCCTGAATCCAAAAAACTGGTTTTCGCGACATGGTCTGTGTGTGTGTGTGTGTGTGTGTGTGTGTGTGTGTGTGTGGGTGGGTGGGTGGGTGTGTGTTCAATTTTAAGCATGAAGGAATTGAGCTAGGAGGTTGAAATTTTATAATTAAGTTAAACACCCCCCGGGACCGGAAAAATAAGCTTTTAATCGAAATCGGCCAAAGAGTACTAGTACTTTACTGATGTACTTTTTCAGTTTTTTTCGATTTTCTCAAAATTTGCTCCAACGATTTTTTTTAAAATTCAAAAATCAATTATTTTTTAGATTCTCTATAAAATGTATATTCTCATTTTGCGATTGACATCTTCTGAAGACCACTTTACTCTTGTATTTCATAGGGAAGATAGGAGAAATGGTTGCCATGGTAACAAAATATAAATATTTTCCCATACTTATAAATTTTACATCTGAATTCATGTTCCATACTGTCGGGAACTAAATACATGTCGACACAAAAAATCTGGTGTGACAAGCACAGAACACAACTTTCGATTACCGAAGGTAAGAGAAAGTTGTGTGCTGTGCGCCAGTCACACCAGATTTTTTAAAATTTATTTGTGTCTTTAATTGTTTCAAAGAAAACATATATGTCTCTCTCTCACTTGCAAACATTATCGTCTCTCTCTACTCTTTTTAAATTCCCTTTCCACCTTATCTTCGCATAGGAACAATGTTAATTTCCTATAGGGATTTGTATGTTAATTTCGATTCAAAAGGGGGTCCCCTTTAGAACTTTTTAGGCATTTAAAATTTTTTTTTCCAATTCTTATGAAATTTTGTATTTATTTACGATTCTATATTGTGTATAAAATGTCCAAATATGAGATTAAAATTTTGAAAAATAACCATAGTTTATTTGAAGCAGTCAACATTTAAAATGCAAGTTTGAAACTAAGATGCTATCGGAAACTAAATATATCTCGACACAAAAAATCTGGTGTGACCAGCACAGTGCGCAACTTTCTCTTACCGAAGGGTAAGAGAAAGTTGTGTGCTGTGCGCCAGTCACACCAGATTTTTAAATTCCCTTTCCACCTTATCTTCGCATAGGCCTAATGTTAATTTCCTATAGGGATTTGTATGTTAATTTCGATTCAAAAGGGGGTCCCCTTTAGAACTTTTTAGGCATTTAAAATTTTTTTTTCCAATTCTTATGAAATTTTGTATTTATTTACGATTCTATATTGTGTATAAAATGTCCAAATATGAGATTAAAATTTTGAAAAATAACCATAGTTTATTTGAAGCAGTCAACATTTAAAATGCAAGTTTGAAACTAAAGTGCTATCGGAAACTAAATATATCTCGACACAAAAAATCTGGTGTGACCAGCACGGTGCACAACTTTCTCTTACCGAAGGGTAAGAGAAAGTTGTGTGCTGTGCGCCAGTCACACCAGATTTTTTAATTTTAGAATCAAAATTTAAAGAAATATTCTTAAAGATTGGACGGGAGCCTACCCAGGAAAAGCAGCTAAAGAATCTAGATATATTAAAAAACTTTACATTTTGTTGCCCACATTTCGAGAGCTATCATCAGGTGACTAGCTCTCGAAACGTCAGTAACAAAATATAAAGTTTTTTATTAAATCATACCTAGCTGCTTTTCCCGGGATAGATCCCGTCCAAACTTCTATTTAAATATCTTCAGCTATCCATCAAGAAATATTTTTGTTTGAACTTCCAGAGTTAATTAATCTAAAGGTTAAAATCTCCTTTGTTCTTTTATATTAATAAGCCTATAGTAATAATTATTATATATAAAAACATTTTCAATAGGCCAATTTGTTTAGCTGCAGTATTATCTTGTTTATTAGCCAAAAGAAGAGAATTTCAAAACTCTTGAATATAAAATCTCTATTTAAAAAAAAATAATAATTACTAATATCTTCGAATCTTTTTAAACAAATACGTGTATGTTTAATATTGCAATATTTGAATAATTTATTTTTTTTTTACAGAGGAAAATAAATGAACACATTACTTTATTAATTAAAATATATAAATAAATAAATAATTTAATCGTATTTTTTTTTTTTTTTTTTTTTTTTATTAAAAAAATTCATAAATTATATAAATCCATAAAATATTAATTTAATAAAGGAGGGAATTTTTTCTTATGAGTATTTTTTATTAATATTTATATATTATGCAAATTAGTGAATTATTTATTGGATTTAGACCTAAGCACTTAAGACAATAGCTGATAATCAGATTTTTTTAAATCCTTTATTGACTATTTAATTTTGTTTTTTAAATTTGGAATCCAAATAAAATAAATAAAATCATTGGACTGCCTGGGGTCCGAACCCGCGAAGTTCTATTTACAATAATTTTAAAATTTACCAATTGGGAAAAAATCTAAGCAAGTAGTAGTGTAAGAATACGGTCGTTACTGAAAGATAGGCCAATCAGTGACCATCTAACTTATTAAGCAGCGGTAATAAGGAATTGCCTTCTCAAACAAAACTTGATTGAAGGTGCTAATCTGCCTATAATTCAGTCATATAATAAAGAGAAAAATTTTTAATATAATAAAATCCACTTTGACGAGTCATATTTCTATGAAACAAGCCTTCTCTCCTAGTTCATAAGAACTTAATAGGGCATTTGT
>JAKCPI010020311.1:0-11920 GCA_023213315.1 Euborellia annulipes | reverse complement strand
AAGTAATATTGGACAATGCAAACACTAAGCTAACTTGTATTACTTCTGAAGATGACATACTGAATTAAGGAATTATACAATACCAATAAATATTTTGAAAGATATCACCTAGTGTTTTAATTAATTTTAAGTCCGCAACAAGTATATTAAGGGAGAAGGGCCCGATGGAGTAGAAGATTTTAAAACATTAACAAGCAAGAAACCCACATAGCACTGCAACCAAAAATCGGACATTACAACGCAGCAGGGACGTTCTGCGATGTCCCAAAGTTGCAGCATCGCCCCTGCGACGTCTTAATGTCCGGTTTTTGGTTACAGTGCTATCTGGGAATTCTCCCAAGTAGCTGCTATTTTCCTAATAATGTAAATAAGATAAATCTTTAAATTTTTGGTCGAAACAATAGAGCTGCAGTCACCAAAATTATTCCAATTAAGCATGCCAAGAGCGACGAACCCTCGGATGAGTGACCCCGAAAATTTTAAGATGTGCGTCTCGAAAAGCCGTTAGAAGATGATTCACTACCGAGTTACTCGAGGCGACAAGAGATGGCGTTAGTTTTTCCCATAGGGATACAAGATATTTATTCCATTTCATTTTAAACCACCTAATTAATTAAGGGTAAAAATTAATTATTCTTTAACACAATGAATACTAATTTAATTATCTATAAGATATAGAGCGAATTTTTAAAAAATATCTTTTCTTTAATGCGATTAATCTAAAAAAAGTGTATTTTTTTTAAAATCAAAAAAAGGGCTTCGATAAGTTGTAGATATTTTAAATAACTTTAATTTTAAAAAAATTTGAGGTCGATAGCTTCAAAATTGTGACCGCTGGAATCTCCCAAAATTAGCATCCCGAGACGCGCACCTTAAAGCATAGTCGGGGGCTAATCGAAGTTACGCCGAGGTCTGATTTATTTAAATTAATTTATTCACTAAACTATGCTAATCTTTTTGTCCGTCTTTGAAAGGATTGAACTGAGGTGACTCCAAGATTGTAAAAAATATCTTAGGGGATAGTGTCATATATATACACAATTTGATCTATTTAATTTGCAAGATCATATTGTACTAATAATTCGATTAATATTGCACAATTCAAGTTCAATTAATTAAAATTAATTTTTTTTTCTATCGAAATAAAAGAAAGAGAGAGTGAACACAGCGTACGTCTACTTCGATGATTTTCAATTTTCAACATTCTAATCTAATGAGAGATGATGACCAGCAGCATCCAACACACACACACACACACGCCCAAATAAAACCTGTATAAATTAAAAACTTCGCCCTCTGGCATCATATCTTTTCTATTTAAACAACAGGCACTGTTTTTTTTTTCGGTTGATGACGTAACAGAAGAAACACCCTGTACAGTTGTTTTTTTTAAATTAATCACGTGGCAGAATCTTAATTCAGTTTGTTTATAAAATCGCTTCTGAATGACCAATGACCATTTATTATCTCTGTTTCTCTTTTGACAGGCCAATTGACCGAAGAAACACAAGCGATGTTTTGATTAGCGGCCGGCCGCCATCCTCAGAAATTAATTAATTTATTATTATTAAAGAAGAATTGATGATTAAAATGCAGCTGCATTCTCTCGCTTTCTCTTTCACTCTTGACTTAATAAACTAAAAATAATAATCATAATAACAATTCAATTTGTTTTTGTTTTTGCTTAATCAGCCATCTATTAGTAAATTAAAGGCTATTGGATCAAATGGTACGTGTACAAATAAATTGTTCCTGGTTGACCGAACCCGATTTTTATAAAATTGGAAAAAACTAAAAAAATACATCAGTAGGGTACTAGAACTCGAAGTTTCCCATAAACGAGATCAAACATAATTTGTTTTGAATATAGCAAATAATAAATATTTAAATTTTGAAATTGTTAAAGTGAAAAAATCATTGTGTGGTTTTATGAAACCACGATGCAAGTGAAACTAACCTAACAGGGGGGCCGTCTCCCCCTTCTGAAGTCTGAAATGCCATTTTTTAATTATTTACATCTTAGAAAAGCGATATTTTAAATTTTATTAAAAGAGATTTGTGAATCCCTGATAAGGGGGTTCCCTACCTCAAATTTGATATAATCGTATCCTAAAACCACACCTGGATAATTTTCTACCCATTAAAAAAAACTCCATGAAAATCGGACCAGTAGTTTCGGAGTCTATGCGAAGAAACCTGGTGTGAGTCGTTGGTGACGTCCCGACTTATGACGTCACGACTTGTAACGCGACATGCTGATAGATGGGCGAAAAAATTTGAGTCGATAAAATTAAAGTACTTTAAAAAATTAAATACTTTAAAAAATTGGAAAAAAACTTGAAAAGAAATATTCTTGAGGCGAATTTCAAGAAAATTGGAAAAAACTAAAAAGTACGCCAGTAAAGTACTAGTGCTCGAAGTTTCCCAAAGACGAGATCAAGCATAATTTCACATTGGGACCGCAAATAGTAATAAATATTTAAAATTTGAAAGAAACGTTAAAAGGAATTTCAAGAAAATTGAAAACAAAACCTAGAAAAGTACACCAGTAAAGTACTAGTACCCGAATTTTCCCAAAAATAAGACCTAGTACAATTTAAATAAATAAATAAATAAATTTATTACGACCCGCTTAGAGGCACCAGTCCTCGGTGGCTAGGTCCAACAAACACAAATACAAATTTAAATACAATAACAAATACAACAAAACAAAACAAAACAAAAGGAAATAAAAAAATAAATAAAATAAAATAAATAAATAAATAGAAATGCTCCAAAGTAAAGAATTTGGGACCGCAAATAGTGGCCTATATATTTAAAATTTGAAAAAAATCGTTAGAGCCGTTTTCGAGAACTGATATGCTTACTTATAAACATACAAATAAATAAACTGTTCATTTAATATTATAAGATGAACGAGATGAGACCTCAGAAGGCAAAAAAGACTGAAAAAATGAAATAAATATTAGGCCTACTATAAAGAACTAAGCAAAAAGTACGAATGAGATGAAATTCAATTATTTTAAATGCATCATCAGCAAAAGAAACTGCAGCAGCTGCAAGAGCAGAAGAAATAATAAAAAAAAAAAAAGTAAAATCAATTGTTTATTTTTGTTTCGTTAAATTGAATCAATTTCAAATTTTTTCTATTCAAGGTTTTATCTGGAGAATCCGGAAAATGAAGAAAAAAAAACGAATGATATTTAAAAATCTATGACGTGTCAAGTCTGAGTAGAAGTACTTATACAGTAGATCTCGAAAATTATTTATTTCTTTATTCTCTCTTTCTAAATTCGAACATCAACAGCAACATAAAACACAGCTAGTACCATTAGTTTAAAAACCGATTTTGTTTAAAAGCTTATTTTCACGCCCCTAGGGGAGGTACCTAACTTAAATATAAAATTTCAACCTCTTAGCTCAATTACTTCATGCTTTAAATTGAACACACAGGGGGATTTCAAAACGTGTATATCCGTCAAAATCTCGACATGGAATTTTTGACATGAATCCAATACTTTCTCTCTCTCTCTATATATATATGTATATTAACATATACATATAGGTAAGAGAAAGTAAAAATCTACAGTATATAGATAAGAGAAAGTAATAATATAAAATGAATGGAAAATTAGAAAGAGATAATTTTAAGCTAATTAATATTTTGAACATGATTTTATGTAAAAATAAAATTATAAATAAAATTTTTGTTTAAAGCCCTTATTCTCTTTTAATATAAATCTGGTGTGACTAGCGCACAGCACACAACTTTCGATTACCGAAGGCTTGTCACACCAGATTTTTTGTGTCGACATATATTTAGTTTCCGACAGAAGAAGAGTACATTCGAATTTCAAGATGTAAAATTTACAAAATATTTATATTTTGTTACCATAGCAACCATTTATCCTATCCTTCCTATGAAGTACATGAGTAAAGTGGTCTCCAGAAGATTTGAATGGAAAAATGAGAATATACATTTGAAAGAGCATCTAAAAAATAATTGATTTTTGAATTTTAATTAAAATTGTTCGAGCGAATTTTGAGAAAATCGAAAATAACTGGAAAAGTAAAGTACTAGTACTTTTTGGCAGATTTTTAGGGGACTTCAAAACGTATATATCCATCAAAATTTTGACATCGAATTTTTGACATGAACCCAATACTTTCTCTCTCTATATATATAATATATAGGGTCTATATATATATATATATATATATATACATATTATGTATATTAACATAAACATATAGGTAAGAGAAAGTAAAATTATTCCATATATTAATGATTAATTAATTTTATCTCTTTATTATTCATTTATTTTTCCTTTCTCTTTTTTATTTTTTTATTTTCTTATCTCATATTCAAACAAACAAGATATCATTTTCTGAATATAATATAGAATAATATACAAAATGGCCCAAAGCTTTTTAGGTCCACTTGTTATTATCAAATCGGATTTCGATGACAATATATTATTTTTTTAATAACAAAATTTTATACTTTTTTTTTAGAATAAAATTGTCAATATCTCATGTTATTGTATGGAACATATTAGATGTACTAGTCTATACATATCTATATTAATATTGATATAATATTATATTTTCATAATAAAAAAAAAAAAAATAAAAATGGAAAGGAAATTTAAAATGTTAAATAAATAATAGACCTAATGCCGTTCTATTAAAATACTAATTATTAATATTTACCAAGATAATTATTTGAAAACGGAAGTTTTTTCGGTTTGATCTCGAAGAGTGTATAAAAAGTTAATTATTTTTGGGAATTCGAATTATCTATTTTAATTGCTATACAGCAGTACTTAGATAAATTATAAAATGCATTTGAATAATAATAGGATGGCCTTCCTCACGTTTAAACGTTTATAGATATCAACTACATAAACATAGCCTTGTATTTGGATTAAAATAGTTTTTTCATGCCTAATAATATATACCAGGACCGGAACTAGATTTTTTAGGGGGGGGGGGGATTTAATTTGCCGCCCCCTCCTTAAAATTTTCTATACAAAATTCACATCATTTTACAATTTTTTTTTTTTTTTTAGTAAATCTTTCTCCTCCTGATATCTGCCGCGCGGGGCACATGCCCCCTCTGCCCCCCTTAGATCAGGCCCTGATATATACCATGAGTTTGTAGTTTAAATAATATATAAAGTTTTTCAAAATTGGATGCTGATTCTTAAGGGAGCGTACAAGTATTACGTAACGCAATTTTTTGAAGATTTTTAACCCCCTCCCCCCATGTAACGCGCCGTAACATTTTTCTGGACCCCCCCCCCCCCCTAGACGTTACTTAACTCAAGTGGCCATTTTTATCTAAAAATCACAATTATTTTGCGCAAAGTATGGGAAAGTCGCTAAAATACCAGTTACGTAACCGGTTGTTCAACCCCCCTCCCCCCCTTGTAACGCATGGTAACGTTTTACGAGACCCCCTCCCCACTAAATTGCGTTACGTAATACTTGTACGCTCCCTTAAGAGTGTGGGGTTATTCGATTTATTTTTCATATACGGAGTGAAAATATTTTAATTGTATCATTGAGACTGTTTTAGATATTTTATTAAAAGGTAGGCTACACCAATAATGCATAAAAACATATTTTCATTTTTTTTTTTTTTTGACAAAAAATTATTTTTTTTACTTTCACCATTTCGACCGGGCAAGTCCATAATTATGAAATTGGTCTAAGTCAGATATTTCTTGTTTCGAGATATCAAGTGATTTGCATTTGAATAAATTAAAAAATATTTTTACATTATGCGATATTTTTTTTTTTTTTATTAATCTTGATTAATCGAAATTGTATTATGAATATGAAATTTTGTGTGAATTTCGTACGAAAATGTTAATTTTAATGTTTGAAGTGACTTAGACCATTTTCAAAATTAATTTGAATGTCCTATAAATGACTTAAACCAGGGGTGTCAAACTCAAAAGCTAACTTGGGCCAAATAAACAGGTGGGCCGCAAAAATAATAAAATAATAATTGCTCGCACTGATAAGTACTTCCAAACATGAAGTGCCGGATTAAGCAAGAAGGAGGCCCTTAGGCAGTCGAAATCTCAGGGCCCTGGCAACGAAATCGATTTGGGCAGAGGAATGAGTGATCTTTTCAAAAATTTCAATTTCTCTCATATTTAGGAATGGGAGGAGGCAGGGGCGTATATAAGGGGGGAGCGAGGCCCCCCCCCCCCGAAATTTCCCAAACACATATATGTACATAATTAATAATTGTCAACCTCATCAACGAAACGAATTCTTCATATGTATAGTATATAGGGATATACAGACATCAGCGCAACAAATTTTTCCGCAGGATGGAAAACTTTGGTTTCGCAAAAGAAAAAATGCTCCGCAAAAAATTTCGTGTGAAAAAAATGTAGTTTCTTAAAAAAAAATTTCCTCAGAAAAATTTTTGAGCTCAGCCCCCCCCGAAAAAAATTTCTATATACGCCCCTGGGAGGGGGGCGAAACTTTTTATCATTCCCCATCAGCCAGCCTTAGGTAGTTCTAATAGTAATGGTTTCCTAATTCAATTTAATTTTAGGTTTTATATAAGGGCATAGGAATAAAAAGTAATTAATATACCGGTACTAGTAAACAATTAAATACAGGAAATGTAACTATTTTTTTTTTTTTTTGAACAAATGATCATTTAACTACCTTTTGACTTGCTATAAGAGAAGTGAGTGCTTTACCCCCCCCCCCCCCCCTCTCTCTCTCTCTAGCGTAATCGGAGATAGACAAATATCGGTTTGAATAAAGAGATTTGGATTTATCGATGGAATAGAATATCCAGGATTTTGATACTATGGCGTGGAATTCCCGGATAAGCATCTCTTTCGCAAGAATTCCTTTCCAATTATTCTCTCTCTCTCTCACTCTCTGTATCAAATGTCGTTTGATTTGGAGAGTTCCGGACCTTGCTGGAAGCAAAGCATGGATCACGGATCACGATCTGTCCTCGATCGTTAATTGGAAATTATCTTCCTGAATGACGTCACTTGCATATTTTTAAAGATGATTATACCGGGCCCGGGGGGGAGAAAAAAAAAAAAAAAAAATACAAAAATTAATTTTTTAAATAATCTTTATATTTACTGTAGGACTTCAATAAAGTTAAGTCTTGTGCTGGGATTACTAAAAAGTCGATGTTTTTAAAATTATTTTTTGTTTAGCCTTGCTTCCTTGCTAGGCTTAGAGAGGATTATGAATTCAAATCCTTTTCCAAAGTCAAAATTTAAAAAGATAAAGTAACATATCTCTACATATTAGAACTGTGCAAATTAATCGGTTAATTTTATTAGATAATATTAAATTATAAGCGACGATTAATATTTTACGCCTGGGAGGTCCCGAGTTCGCTTCCCGTCCCAAACGAGAAAAAATTTACTTCAAATGAATTGGTTGACAATCATTTGATAGAAAGAGAGTTGGGGTCTAAATGGCCTTAGATGTCGAAAAAGATTTTATAACATAAATAAAAAATAAAAAAATAATAATTAATATTTTACTAGCCGTGCCGTCCCCCTCCAACGGATCCTCGCTTTTCGTTACTCATGTGCCGCAATTTTACAGACCATTAATATAAATACAGTGGAATTCCGATATTTTATATCCCTATTATTCGTATTTCCGACTAATTCGTACACATTCACCGGTCCTCGGAATTTTTTAAATTTTTTACTCCCAATAATTGGTAATCCTGATAATTCGTATGGTCAAGGGGTGGAAGGTTTGGTACGAATTATCGGGAATTAAGTCTACCTCTTGACCATACGAATTATCAGGATTATAGGCCTACTACGTATATACAGTGGCGTCATTTCATTTTTTTCTTGGGAGGGACAAATTTTTTTCTTGGGGGGGGGGGGGGCAAACATTTTTTTTCTTAAAATTTACTTACAAATATGTACTCAAATTGAGCCAAAAGATATTTAATTTAATTAATTGTTTAATTCTCTATAGTTTATATACTAGTAGATATATTTTGAAATATTTTACCTAGAATAATATAAAATTTTATAAAAGTCAAAGCCCTTGGGGGAGGGGGGCAAATGGCCCAAATGACGCCACGGAATATATATATCTGGTTCATTAAGAAAAAAATATACCCCCTTGCCCCTTTAAAAAACTATCATTGTATTTGCTAAATATAATAATATTATTATTTTTTTTTTTTTTATTTTATAAAGATATAGGCTATACATGTATAGCCTACATATTAAAAAATTTGTATTTTTTACTTTCTCTTAACTATGTATATATGTAGAATAGGCCTATATAGAGAAAGTATTGGATTCATGTCAAAAATTCGATGTCGAGATTTTGATGGATGTATATCCATCATTATCTATTAATTATATTAATAACTTAATTAATTAATTATTAATTTAATTAATTATTATACTATTATTTACATTATCTATATCTTATCCTCATTTATCACCCCAAAATGGCCTCTGTAGCCGAAAAGGGTTAAAAAAAAAAAAAATTGGAATGTACCGTAAGAAACTAAATATATGTAGGCACAAAAAATCTAGTGTGACAAGCACAGAACATCACAATACGACCACACACGCCAGATTTTTTTATTTAATCCTGGCTGCAAAGTTCCTTGGGATCCTAATTATTTTAATTTTTTTTTTTTACTATGATAAAACCGGTTTATGAAAGGTATTGCTATATAAATAATAATTAGGTTTTCAATAAAAATTTTGTACTGTACGAAAATATTTTTTAGACACCCTATACAAATAAAAAAAAAAAAGTTTGTTTATGTGTTTATTATTATTATAATATATAGAGGTGTAACCTCAGGGAATTTAATTTTAAAAACAGAAAGAAATTTATTACAAATATTAAAGAAAGAAATTAATTAATTTAAGCTCCATTCCCGAAAGAAAAAGAAGGAATCATAAATATATCAATTTAAAAATTTCGTATACCAAACTACTTTGCAAATCTAATGACGGTATAAAAGGCGAGCGAACAAGTGACAGAACTGCCCCCCCCCCCCACGTATGTCTAAAAAGAGGAGTAGGAGGAGCAGGAGCAATTACAGGCGGTTAAAAAAGAAGGGGACATCATGATAACATCATATTGCTACGCGATAAATTAAATAAACACCTCACTATAACGAACCAAATAAAAAAAAAAGAGGTGTGGTCACAATGTTTGTTTGGTGTGTTGTTATGGGCCTTAAAATTAGAAAATAAATAGCGTCAATAATTCTTCGTCTTTTTGTCAATTTTAATACTTTTTTAAATTTAGTAGAGCCAAATGTTCTGTTTAAAAAAAGTTTATATTTATTTTATAGACATGATTAGTGCATCAGGTAGTCTAATCTGAACTAGAAAAATCCAAATATCACCAGATTTCTTTTAATAATTTTACTTTCTCTTACCTCTATATATATGTTAATATATATAGAGAGAAATTATTGGATTCATGTCAAAAATTCGATGTCGAGATTTTGATGGATCTTCACGTTTTGAGGTCCCCTGAATCCAAAAAGGTGGTTTTCGCGACATGGTCTGTCTGTGTGTCTGTGTGTGTATGTGTGTGTGTGTGTGTTCAATTTTAAGCATGAAGAAATTGAGCTATGAGGTTGAAATTTTATATTTAAGTTAAACAACCCCCGGGACCGGAAAAATAAGCTTTTAATCAAAATCGGCCAAAGAGTACTAGTACTTTACTGATGTACTTTTTCAGTTTTTTTCGATTTTCTCAAAATTTGCTCCAACGATTTTTTTTAAAATTCAAAAATCAATTATTTTTTAGATGTTCTTTAAAATGTATATTCTCATTTTGCGATTGAAATCTTCTGAAGACCACTTTACTCTTGTATTTCATAGGGAAGATAGGAGAAATGGTTGCCATGGTAACAAAATATAAATATTTTCCCATACTTATAAATTTTACATCTGAATTCAAATGTTCCGTACTGTCGGGAACTAAATATATGTCGACACAAAAAATCTGGTGTGACAAGCACAGAACACAACTTTCGATTACCGAAGGTAAGAGAAAGTTGTGTGCTGTGCGCCAGTCACACCAGATTTTTTATTTTTTGAAGTGAAACTTCATTTTCTTTAAATTTCTTTCGGCATACACCCCTCCCTAATTAAACGGTAGCAAAGATAATCGTTTGGAGAGATTGCTAAATTTGTTGAAAAATATCAAAAATGATATTCTGGAAGCCAAAAGGGCGCGGGTTCGGATCCCAGGCAGTTCGATGAATTTATTTAAATCATTTGGATACCAAATGGCATAAATAAATATGCCTGAATCCCTAATATATATTATTTCTAAATAATTGTGTTAAAAGTCTAAATGGCCTAAGATAGTGGTTTCCAAACTTTATGTTACCACGCCTCCCTTAAAAATAATTAATCTTTTGACGTCTCCCTCCCTTCATTTTATAAAATAATACAAAAACAAAAATTGTAATTCTAAAAATATAAATTTATATAAAAATATTTTTTTAATTTATTCTTATTTATATTAAAACTAGCAATCATTTGGAAAATTGGTCCTGGTGGCCAATATTCGCGCCTCGGAAATCTTCAAAAATTGAATTCCGCCCCAGTAATCAAGAAATTTTAGAATGACATTAAAATGTTTCTACCCCACTATGCTATTTGCTAAATATTGAATATAAATTTTAACTCAAACGGAATGCACTTATTTTTTAGAAAAAGTATTAAAAAACATTAATATCTTTGTGCATTATAGGGGATGGGGCATTAACCCCCTGGTTAATGCCTTCATACCTCCCCCCTTTAAGGGAATGCGAGCCTTCCCCGGGAATTTACTCTCAAAATAATTTGAATACATTTATAAATGATTATTTTTATTTTTATTTTCAACCCTTAATCCACCCCTGTGTAAAAGTATATTAAGGAAATTTGATTAACAAAAATATAGACCATATGGAAAGAATATAATGGTCCCAATAGTATATTATTAATTAATAATATATAAAAATAATTTTAATAAATTAAAAGATAAAAAGATAAAAAACTAAACTTTTTTTTCAATGGCACCTACACTCCCCCTCTCCCTTTGTACAGCTTATATTCACCCTCTACCCTCAGTGAAATACAAAATATTTTATTTAATATTCAAAAGAATCGTTTTTCGCAATCAAATTATTTGCTTCATTTTTTTTTCAACGATAAAAATGCATAATAATTACATTAATAAGATTTCTCTAGTGGATGTGCTGGCTGTCGGTGAGGTCAGGGTGGGTTACACTATATTAATTATTCACTTTGATTCACTTTAAACACAAAAAAAGATAGCAGCGCCTGCGTCCCGGCAACGCCTCGACTTGACTGGACGAGAGATTCGTCTCTCTTTGTTTTGAAATAAAATAGATCAAAATAACAATTCCCTTTTTATTAAAAATATAAAAAAATACCGTTTGCTCTAATCTAACTGTATTTAGAGATGGAAAAAAGTATACTTAAACGATTTGAAATATTCCAAGGCCTTTCTTAAATAATCAACCCTTCATCTCATCCCTTAATATTATAAAATAATAATCAACGCTATTTTTTAAATGTTTTCTATTTATTTGGCTTCGATTTAGCTAAAATAAATTTAAAAAACATTTTTTTTCAATTTTGTAACCCTAATTAATTTTTTTTTTTTAACACACACTTTTTCACATTCAGTCACACATACACACAGTCTTTCGGCAACTTAGGCCATTTAAGACTTTAAACGATAACCGTAATCTATTGGGGGTTCAGGCATTTCTATTTAAGGTATTTAAGGTATTTTTGGTATCCAAATGGCTTAAATAAAATCATCGGACTGCCTGGGGTCCGAACCCGCGACTTTTGGTATAACAGCTGCCAACTACACCAAGCCGAGGGCTTTT
>JAKCPI010020310.1:0-42410 GCA_023213315.1 Euborellia annulipes | reverse complement strand
CACCCAATTTAGATTTTTATCTAAGGAAGGTTTTAGCGAAGAAACCAAATCGATATCTTTTTTGGTTTAGAAATTATTGTAAAGTCAAAATTTTACCCATAAATGACCATTTGGGGCCCTTAAAATGGGAATTTCGAAAAATGGCTTCTTAAATGACGCCTAGGGCCCAAATGTAATCTACATGCCAAATTACAGCTTTCTAGGCCTTACAGTTTCGGCTGTGCGATGATGGTCAGTCAGTGAGTCAGTCAGTGAGTCAGTCAGTGAGTTCTCTCTTTATATATATAGAGATTGCATATCACATAGTGTGTAAATGCGCCTTAAAAAGTAATTCAAGGTGTTGAGTTTATATAAGAATGGTGTATCAGAGTTATAATTTACAAATCTGCCACTGTCCGACGATTTCCTAAAAATGTCAAATGACAGAGAGCCATCCAAATTTTTAATTATTAAAATATCAAGAAATGATATTTTGTTATTTAATTCGGTCTCAAAAGTAAATCTTATATCTGGATGGAAACTGTTAAATTTATCTAAGATGGTGTTAATATTAGATTTAGATACTATTGCCAAGGAATCATCTACATATTGTAGATAAATTAACAAATTGAGCGGCTCAACAATAGTATAATAGAATTTTCGAATGACAATTTCAGCCGCTATCGGACTCAATGATCCACCCATAGGCAGTCCTTTTAATTGTAGCATGATCTTCCCATTAAAAGAAAAATAATTCGAAAACAAGCAAAAATTTAGGCCTGTTTTAAACCTATCTAAGTCAAAGTTGGTGTATTTGCTTATTTCGTCCCAATTTTCGTCTATACATTCCATGAAAAAATCAAGGGATATGCATGTGAATAAATTTTGTACATCAAAAGACACCAAAATGTGATCATTGGGAATTATAATGTTTTTTAATTTTTCTTTGGCTATGTAGGAGTTATTAACCTTAAACGGGTCATCAGATGTAATATTTTTAAGGATGTCAGCAAAATATTTAGATAATTTAGCATTGCAATAATTTATGGTCGAAACTACTGGGCGGTAAGGGTGGTTTGGCGGTGTACCTTTATGTGTTTTAATCAAGCCATATAACCTGGCTAGATTAGAATTTTTTGGCCTCAGTTTGATCATGGTTTTTTTATCAATTATATCGACATTATTGCAATCTTTCAAAAAGTTAGTTATATCAAGTTCTAATTTTCTAATGGGGAAGTGAGAAACTTCTTTATAAGTTCCTTCGTCAGATAATAATGCCGACATATTTGCATTATATGACTCAGTAGTTGTGATCACAGCTGTGATCGGCTTCTCACCTCAGCCAGTGACCTAATAATAGAGGTCATTGATATTAGACCATCTCAGGAATAATATATATTTGTAAATTAATAAACATTTTTATCAAAGCATACTGTTACTTAAGCGAATACACACGTATTGAATGACTGGAAGCATACAAATCGAAATTATTTATATACCACATAATGTATATAAAGAAATATTTAACATAACAACTCTATACACTTATACTGTAAGAATTTTTGTATATCTTATATAGAATATTTTATTTGTATTTGTGATCAACAACTTAAAAATTAATTAAATGTATGACTTTCCAGCTCTAATTGACTGATGATGGCATTAGCAGAATAAAGCCGAAACGTCTCAACACTTGAGAGTTTTTATTTAATATAGAGGCTCACTTATTGGCTGCCAACTCCCTTGGTCCTGTATCAAATATATATATATATTATTGATTGATTTTTTTTTTTAATTATATATATTATTTTTTTGTTAATAAGTAATTTTTAATATAGAAAGAATCTAGGTATTTTTTATAACATAAACATCAGATATTTTGGAAAGATAAACTATTTATTTAAAAAAATACAGATAAATATATTTTATACCTTTTGGGGTACAGAATACAAAAAAGAAATAAAAAAATTTATAATATGTAAAAATGAACAAAAATACACAATAGATAAATAAATAAAGTTAAATTGTCATTTGTTATAGATTTGTGACGATCTGAAAAAGAATCAAAATTAGTAACGTAAGTTATTGGTAAATTAGGCGAGTTGTCCAGTTGATAGTTTTGTCGACGAATAACATCTGAATCCTCAGCAAAAGAAAAAACTTCTAAGGAATTTGATGTATCATTTAATGGATGATCTTTCTCCATTTCTATAATAAATTTTAAAGAATATTTGGTGTTCTCAAACTATTGTCAAAAATATTGACAATTGTTTGATTTTCACTAATATTTATCATAGTTTTACTAGAAAAATTACTTATCTTATTTGATGTTTCCATTTGTTGTGAAAGATCTCACAGGTAACTGTTATTTTTCGGAATACTGTGCCCAAGTCGAATGACTTTAGGGTATCAATTTCATTAGTTTGTCATAATTATTGCAATTTTTTGCTAAACATTTTCTTTTTTCTAAAAATATAAATGGAAATGTAGTTAATAAACATATAAATATAATTAAAAACATTTTTAAGTATATAATGAAATCCAATACTTATCTCTTAAATTACAATTTTAACGTATTTGACAATATTTGAATATAATATATATAGAAATCACATGATCATTTCATCGGTTGACTACCCTGCTCTCTAGCGGATTAAAGTGTCAAACTCTCACTGGGGTGGCATACGTGACGTCACACAATTTCAAATTCTCCCATTGGAGTGCACCCCCCCTGGTTCTATGCGAAGAATATTTATAAGTTTCTTTTAGTTATATGACAAGTGGCTAGATGGCAATACTAGGATAGTTCAAAATTTATCCTGTAGAGTTCGTTCCATTCGCCAACAAAATAACATTTTTTCATGAGTTTAATAACAAATACATTAATTAAGTGACTTAAAAATCTGGATATAAATGAATTATTTTTTTTTAACTAATAAATTACTTTTAATTATAAATTTTTTAAAATTTATAACTGACATTTTGTTAAAAAAAAAAAAAATTAATAGTTCTACGTGCCATTTAAGTAGCTTAAAAAAGCTTTGAAATATCATAAAGCAAAGTTAAGTAGTCAGTTCAACAAGCTTGAGTTCAAATCTCTCTGGGAGCAAGTTTTTTTCCCCTGCTTACTTTTAGTTCTATGTCAAGCTTATAGATGGCCGTAAACTTATAAACAATTTTTAATCTGGAACTGTTCAATCTAGATTGTTTGATCTGTGGCCCTCAGCCAACTCTACGAGGAGAGGGGATTGTTGTGACTACGGTCAGAGGCCGGTTGGGTTTAAGGGGGTTCAGGAGCGACGTCTAAACTTACTTTAAAAAAACTAGAAATTTTTCAATGCAGTTTTTTTTTAATGAATTAAATTCATAAGAGATTATTGGGACATCGAGTTATAATTTTTTTAATGACTTATTAAAAAATTATCGTTAATTAATTTTTTTGTTATCAAACAAAAAAACAATCTGTCCCAATAATCTTTAATTTTTTTAAATTTAAATAAAATAAAAAAAAGATTTTTAAAAAAATGCTTTTATTTAAATTGAACTAAAAAGAAAGAAATAAGAAAGAAATAATTTAATTGTTCTTGTTAAAATTTTTTAATATTTGACTTAAAATAAAAGCGTGGGGCGCTTCGAAGTGATTCCGAGGCTCGCGCCCCACGCTTTTATTTTAAGTCATAAATATTAAAAAATTTTAACAAGAACAATTAAATTATTTCTTTCTTATTTCTCTCTTTTTAGTTCAATTTAAATAAAAGCATTTTTTTAAAAATCTTTTTTTTATTTTATTTTTATTTTAAGCTTTTTAGTCTTTTAGTCTTATCAAAAATCATCAATATAATAAAGTACCACATTAGTTTGGCCTGTATTGATTTGGTTCAATTAAAAAATTATTCATTATCATAAAAAAATGACTCGTAAATATCAAAATTCAAAACTATAGTTAATAGGGCCTTATTTGCGTGAGGCTTCAAATAAAGTACCACATTAGTTTGGTCTATTTTGATCAAAACCACCATATAGTGGCGTCATCAAAAATGACTCTTAAGTATTATATTTCACACCTCTAGCCCATCGGGAAGTCTTTTGAAATTACATTAATTCGCGAAGGGTTTCAAATAAAGTACCACATTAGTTTGGTCTATTTTGATCAAAACCACCATATAGTGGCGTCATCAAAAATGACTCTTAAGTATTACATTTCACACCTTTAGCCCATCAGGAAGTCTTTTGAAATTACATTAATTTGCGAAGGGTTTCAAATAAAGTACCACATTAGTTTGGTCTATTTTAATCAAAACCACCATATAGTGGCGTCATCAAAAATGACTCTTAAGTATTACATTTCACACCTCTAGCCCATCGGGAAGTCTTTTGAAATTACATTAATTCGCGAAGGGTTTCAAATAAAGTACCACATTAGTTTGGTCTATTTTGATCAAAACCACCATATAGTGGCGTCATCAAAAATGACTCTTAAGTATTACATTTCACACCTCTAGCCCATCCGGAAGTCTTTTGAAATTACATTAATTCACGAAGGGTTTCAAATAAAGTACCACATTAGTTTGGTCTATTTTGATCAAAACCACCATATAGTGGCGTCATCAAAAATGACTCTTAAGTATTACATTTCACACCTCTAGCCCATCCGGAAGTCTTTTGAAATTACATTAATTCACGAAGGGTTTCAAATAAAGTACCACATTAGTTTGGTCCATTTTGGTAAAACCAAACTCACAATTTGCGTCATCAAAAATGACTCTTAAATATCAAATTTCACACTTCTAGCTCATCCGGAAGTGTCCTTAACAAAGCCATAAAGTTGGTGACCTTGAAAGAGTAAGTTAAATAAAAGCATTTAAAAATGAATTTATTGTTATTATTAATCACATATTAATTAAGAAATTTTTAAAATAAGCTTAGATGATTTATTTAAAAACCAACTGCCAAATTAGTTCAGCATTCTTGCAATAGATGGCAGGCTAGTCTAACAGACGATATAGTATTATCCTATATTTATATATTTTTATGCTTTTATAAAAAATACATAATATATAATAACATTTATAAAGTATTTGAAGAATTTAAAGTGGCTGTTGTATTTAAACAGTAGATAGGAAAGGAGAATGCAGCCAGGTATTGAGTCTCCACGAAATTAAACTCTCTGTTCAGGAAACAGTTTCGGCTTTAATGAGATAAAACCATCCTCAGTCCAATAGTTGAGCTGAAAGCATCGTACAGTTAGTAATATAATTCATTTATATATGTTTACAAACAATATATACATACAGTATGAACTCAAATAGCGAAGCATTGAGTCAATAGTGGAGTTGTCATAAAGTCTGTATTATTATACATTAATTGTTTGTACAAAAATACAATGCAATGCTTATCAGTAATATATACAGAGCGCCAAGTCAGAGATACAAAGTTGTTTTGATTAATGAAATAAATTCATTCACATTAAAT
Organism: Euborellia annulipes; assembly: GCA_023213315.1. Lineage (NCBI taxonomy): Eukaryota > Metazoa > Arthropoda > Insecta > Dermaptera > Anisolabididae > Euborellia > Euborellia annulipes. Next base: position 36,959 of record JAKCPI010020310.1, on the reverse strand, counting down.
ATTTATATTCGATGTGTTAAGCAATGACCTCTTAGTGGGGTCGGTGACACTGAGATGGGATGCCGAAACCTTTTGTTTACATATTAATCGATCAAATCAAGCAGATCCTATAGATAATAAGCCAATGTGAATGCATTGACCCATTGGGCACATTTAATACTGTTTCCTGAACAGAGAGTTTAATTTCGTGGAGACTCAATACCTGGCTGCATTCTCCTTTCCTATCTACTGTCTACATTTATAAAGTATTTATTGTTAAAAGATCAATGAAATTCAACCAAATGCGTTAAATATTATTAGCTACCATTCTGACATCTCTTGAAAAATTTTTGAATTACTTGATTTTTTGGGCATACTTTTAATGACACACAACGCCATCTTAGCGGGAAAAACATGCATAACACCTTCACTCCCGTAGCCCCTTAAACATATAGTTGAAAATAATATTTTAAATTAAATAATGGCTATAATACTCTCAGAGGCCGAAAAAAAGAGAATTATTTTATTAGGTTCCCCCCTCATTGTCACTTCCTTTGTTGAACTTTAACCATTTCAAATAAAGCAATATCATCTAAAGATGTTATAAGTTGCTACGTACTTGGAAGCTTTTTGCGCATATTATTAGATTCTTGAAAGCATCATTTTATTAATTACAAGTTCTTGGTTAAAATTATTTTACGCTTCGGCGACGTGGAAATTGAAAAGAAAAAGAGAGAGAGAGAGAGGGAAGAAGAAGAAAAAAAATGTCTCGCGAATTTTATCCAAATGAATAAAGTAAATCGAATAATGCTCGAATAGAAATTGTTATAGAAATGAAAGAGATGGGGTGGGCGACGAGGGTGGCGAAAGCTCTTTACTTGACATTCGGGGGGATGGAGTCCTTTTATTCTCGCCCCTCCTGAATGGCAAATGGGGGCGAGGGGGGGAGGGGGGCCAGAGGCCCTTTCCTCTTCACCAAGTCAAAGGGCTCAATTACGGCGGCAATTTGACGTGAGAGGGAACAATGCCGTGCCGGAACAGTTCCAGAGAGGTTCCTCGACGAAAACGTTTCCTTCTCCCCCGAGGACTAAGGGCCCAATTAAGCCGATTTAAGGAACCGATTATTTACTGCCGACGAATTTCCCAAGCGGATTTTCAATATATTAATAACGACAAAAGGTCTTGTCTTTTCCAGGATATAGAACTTTTCATGTACATAGGCCTACATATTACAATTTTTTTTTTTAAATTTAATTTAAGAGGGAAAAAAAGAATTTTTTTTGGATGATTGAAATTTATTAATTAAATATCTGGTGTGACTGGTCGCACAGCATACAACTTTCTCTTATCATTGGTAATCGAAAGTTGTGTTCTGTGCTTGTCACATCAGAATTTTCTTGTGTCGAGATATATTTAGTTTCCGCCGATATATTAGAATTTAAGATGTTTAATTTATAGGAACCGACCGAATATTCGGTTTCGGCCAAAAAATAGCCGAAACTTTCGGGCCGGCCGAAACCTGAGTCTGAATAGATGGGACGAGACTCGCATACAAAAAAAACAGGTCAAATGATTTGCGCACTTGAGGAAGAAAAAATTTAGTCTCCTTAAAAAAAAGGTAAAATGATTTTCATGGGAGGGGAAAAAAATTTCAAAAAGGTAAATGATATGAATTTTTTATAGGAAATACAAGTTTCGGTTTCGGTTTCGGCCGAAACTAAGATTGAGGCCGAATATTCGGTTTCGGTGAGAGAAAAGACTGGAAAATTGCATCAGTAAAGTACTAGTACTTTTTGGCCCATTTTGTGTTACGTTTCAAAGGGCTACCTAACTTATATATAAAATTTCATAAAAGAGGGTCAATTTTTTGGAATCGTAAAATGTTCAATCGAAAATTAATATAGATTTAATGCTTGTTTTAAATTTGATTTATCCATTAATTTTTATTTTTTTCTTATCACATTATTGATTTAAAATAAATATATAGCTGATCGAAAGTATTCTTAACAAAAAATCCCCAGAACCAGAAGACGAACTATTATTGTTTTCTCTTACCTATATATTGTATGAATATAGGTATAGAAAGAATATTGGACTCATGTCAAAAATTCGATGCCATAGGAAAGATAGGAGAAATGGTTGCCATGGTAAAGAATATAAATATTTTCCCATGTTTATAAATATTACATCTTGAATTTTAATAAATCAACTCGCCCCCGAGTTTGGCGTAGTGGATAGCGTGCCTACCTCCTATACCAAACGTTGCGGGTTCGGGCCCAGGCAGTCCGATGATTTTATTTAAGCCATTTGGATACCAGATGGCTTAAATAGAAATGCCTGAACACCAAATTGATTTATTATTAATATAACGGTTATCGTCAAAGTCTTAAATGGCCTAAGTTGCCGAAAAGACTGTGTGAATGTGTGTGTGAATGTGAGTGTGAATGAGAAAAAGTGTGAATGTTTAAAAAACAAAAAATATCAACTCAACAAAAAAATATCCATCAAAATCTCGACATCAAATTTTTGACATGATCGCAATACTTTCTCTATCTATATATTTCATATATAGGGTAAGAAAAAGTAAAAATCTGATGAGACCTGTCGCACAGCACACAACTTTCTCTTACCTTTCGGCAATAGAAAGTTGTATACTGTGCTTGTCACACCAGATTTTTTTGTGTCGATATATATTATATTTAATTACGGTACATTTGAATTCAAGATGTAAAATTTATAAGTATGAGAAAATATTTATATTTTGTTACCATGGCAACCATTTCTCCTATCTTCCCTATGGAGTACAAGAGTAAAATAGTCTTCATAAGATTTCAATGGCAAAATGAGAATCTATATATAATAATTACGGAGTGTCCGTCTGTCTGTCCGTCTGTCTGTCCGTCTGTCCGTCTGTCCGTCTGTCCGTCTGTCTGTCCGTCTGTCACGCTCTGTTTGACCAACTTCCCATTAGAATTATGAAACGAAATTTTGCAGTCTTATAGAGGTCGTTATGGAGAGTCCCGGAAAAATACTCGGGTCCCGAAATTTCCATAACTTTTTGAGTTATTAATTCATAAAGTTACGATTTCTCCCATAGGAAATGTATAGAGAAATATTTAAGTATTCTTTGCAGTTGTGTATTCTTTGAATGTAAACAAATCTTCAAGCAGGCACTGGATTGGAATACGTAGTAATAATAATTTTCTTTTATAATTAAGAAAACGCGAGGGTCCGCCGCAGGCGGGCCGAGCCAGCGGCTGGGGGTCCAGGGGGCGTAGCCCCCCGTCTAGACACCAGCCCGTTTCTCATATTTAAGAAAGGCGAGGGTCCGCCGCAGGCGGGCCCGAGCCAGCGGCTGGGGGTCCAGGGGGGCGTAGCCCCCCCGTCTAGACGCCAGCCCGTTTCTCATATTTAAGAAGAATTAAATAAAGGCGAGGGTCCGCCGCAGGCGGGCCCGAGCCAGCGGCTGGGGGTCCAGGGGGCGTAGCCCCCGCCTAGACGCGAAGCCCGCCGAAGGCGGGCGGCGCGGCTAGTATATATTTTAAAGAGCATCTAAAAAATAATTGAATTTTGAATTTTAATCAAAATCGTTGGAGCAAATTTTGATAAGAAATCGAAAAAAAAAAACTACATCAGTAAAGTACTGGTCGATTTTGATCAAAAGCTTATTTTCAAGCTCCAGGAGGGGTGTCTAATTTAAATATAAAATTCCAAACTCCTAGCCCAATTCCTTTATGCTTAAAATTGAACCCAGACAGACAGACAGACCATGTCGCGAAAAACACTTTTTTGGATTCAGGGGACCTCAAAACGTGAAGATCCATCAAAATCTCGACATCGAATTTTTGACATGAATCCATTACCGTCAAACGGGGTGAGAATGGTCAAAAATTCATATTTTCATTTATAACTCTTGCACCGTTTAGCAGAAATTAACGAAACTAAGTGGGATCATTGCTTAGTTTCTTGATTACTTACCCTGCGAATTATAAATTTTTTAGGTCTTAAGGAATCTGCATGACAACAAAATATGCGAGTGACCATACTCGCCCCGTATTTGGGGTGAGAATGGTCTTGCTTATTTTTAAGTCCAAAGTAAAGAGGATTTGGTCGGGGTTAGTATGGTTAGAAAGAACAAAGTTGATAATTCAAAAATATAATATTAATAATTTTTAATTTTTAAAACTATGAAAAAAATGATTAAAAAATTGTGACATTTCCAAATTGGCTGTTATCAAAAAGTTTTTAAGACATCTTTCCTGTCCACAGCTGCTATCTCAGGTTTGTCCGGGAAGATAAATTTTTCTCCTTTTTTTTCAGGAATAATATAGGGATTTCGTCGTCATTGTAGGTAGCCTCCCTGTCCTCTATCACTTGACCGATAAAATGTTTCACACTCTTCTTACCCCTCATTATTACTAATGCAAACTTTTCTGGTCTGAGGAAGGTGCACCTTCATCGTTTTCCACCTCAACTCGGTTATGATTTTCGATGACCATTCTCACCCCAAAAAAACACTGAATTTTACAATTTTTTAAATAATTTTTTTTATAAATTAAACTGTATTACTATTAATAATAAGCAACTTACCAATAGTTGACCAACAAGTTGGTCGTGCACCACGAGACGTTTTAAGATAATCTTCCAGCCTATGCTAACTTGACAACCAAAGTTATACCGACTTAACAAAATATGAACAAATATCCCTAATTTCCGATTTTTTTTACTTTCTCGTACCTCTATATATATGTTAATATATAGAGAGAGAAAGTATTGGTTTCATGTCAAAAATTCGATGTCGAGATTTTGATGGATCTTCACGTTTTGAGGTCCCCTGAATCCAAAAAAGTGATTTTCGCGACATGATCTGTCTGTCTGTCTGTGTGTGTGTGTGTGTGTGTCTGTGTGTCTGTGTGTCTGTGTGTCTGTGTGTCTGTGAACAAAATATCTCAAGAACAAAAAGAGCTAGGAAGTTGAAATTTTATATTTAAGTTAGGCACCCCCATGGGACGTCACACGAAGCTTTTGAACAAAATCAGCCAAAGAGTACTAGTACTTTACTGATGCACTTTTTCAGTTTTTTTCGATTTTCTCAAAATTTGCTCCAACGATTTTTTTTAAAATTCAAAAATCAATTATTTTTTAGATTCTCTATAAAATGTATATTCTCATTTTGTGATTGAAATCTTCTGAAGACCACTTTACTCTTGTTCTTCATAGGAAAGATAGGAATTTCTCCTATGGTTGCTATGGTAAAATATAAATATTTTGCCATACTTATAAATTTTACATCTTGAAAATCGAATGTACCGTACTGTCGGAAACTAAATACATGTCGACACAAAAAATCTGGTGAGACAAGCACAGTACACAACTTTCGATTACCGAAGGTAAGAGAAAGTTGTGTGCTGTGCGCCAGTCACACCAGATTTTTTTTTATTATATTTTATAAAAAAAAAAATTACCAAAACCAACTACCTCTTGAATAAACATGATATACATTATTGCCACAAAAAAAAAAATAGCAAAAATACAAATTCAGAACATTCTACCGCTTAATTTCAATTATTCCTGCAAAACGACCATTCTCACCCTTTAGACCATTCTCACCCCGGATGACGGGGATGACTTTCTCTCTATATATATTTTAACATATATAGAGGTAAGAGAAAGTAATATGTCGATCATTTAATTTATACAAATTAATTTTTAATTTGAATTTGTATATACGAAATTTTCTAAGCCCTTAAAGGCCAAAGAATAGAATGAAATGGTTCAACAGGTTGTCTCAACAAAATTGTAACCTGTTGATCAAGGCTAAGTAAAAGTAAATATATATGAAATATTTTAAAAACTTGAGAAACAACTTTTTCATATTTCCTGTTGACATAAATGGATTAACATTTTAAATTGTGAAATATTCAATATATAATTAAAGAATATGATATGAGTTAAATTATTTTTGCATCAATCTTTTTTAAAGGTAAATCAAACGTGTGCCAAAAGATTTCTTACAGACCTCTTATGGTGAATTAAAATTAATTTGCATTGTATTTTTTTACTTTCTCTTACCTCTATATATGTTAATATATAGAAAGAGAAAGTATTGGATTAATGTCAAAAATTCGATGACGAGATTGTGATGGATATTCACGTTTTGAAGTCCCCTGAATCCAAAAAAGTGGTTTTCGCGACATGGTCTGTCTGTCTGTCTGTCTCTGTGTGTGTGTTTGTGTGTGAGTGTGTGTTCAATTTTAAGCATGAAGGAATTGAGCTAGGAAGTTGAAATTTTATATTTAAGTAAGACACCTCTCCGGAGCTTGAAAATAAGCTTTTAATCAAAATCGGCCAAAAGATACTAGTACTTTACTGATGTACTTTTTCAGTTTTTTTCAATTTTCTCAAAATTCGCTCCAACTATTTTGTTTAAAATTCATAAATGAACTATTTTTTAGATGCTCTTTAAAAAGTATATTAGTGAAATTTTTCGTTGAAATAGTTTGAAGTACACTTTACTGATGTGTAAACATTCGTAGCTCAGCGCCATCTATGAATCATCGCGTGGTCAAGTTTGGAACTAAAGTGCTAAGAGCAACTAAATATATCTCGGCACAAAAAATCTGGTGTGACCAGCACGGTGCACAACTTTCTCTTACCCTTTGGTAAGAGAAAGTTCTATGCTGTGCGCCATCACACCAGATTTTTTTATACAAAAAAAAGTGCACAGATGTTGCATTTAAATAAAGAGGTAAGCCTATATTTATAAAGTCGTTATAGGTCTAAATGATATATAAGATATAATATTTATAAACTATTCATTATTAGAAGATCAACGAAAAACAAACTAATACATGAGATTAAATAAATATAGCACAACCATCCTGCCATCTGTTGGCAAATTTTCGTAATAAATGGACTTTTTGACTAAATTTTTAAGACCCCTAACGCCATCTTATCGGCAAAAACATGCAAACAGCTTGCCTACTGAAGCGCCTTAAGGATATTCTTTAAATAAATAAAATAATAAATCTATAATTTCAAGCTTCAGTTAAGGCGTTTTCACACGTAGGGTTTTTAGGTTACATTGCATGCGATATGGCGTCACTGCAAGCAGAGCCAGCAGTGTGATGCACTCACACGAGACATGCAGCCAGCGAATAAAACTTGAGCTGTCAAAAATTATAATAATACGTATTAATATATTCACACCTCTTAGAGGGTGGGGCTTATTCAAACATGATGAGTTTGAAATTCTAAGATTGACGGAAATGATCGAATTTTGCCCTCTGGTGGTCGCCTTTTTTTTTTATAAAATATATCAATAAAACGTAAGCTGTCAAAATCAAATAACCTCACTTTTTGGTTCAAGTCTGCCATGTTGGATGACGTGAAAAATCCGACTCTGTGATTGGTCGATGCATACGTTTGGAAAAAAGGCATGCAAAAAAAAAATTAGCCAAAAGCCCATCCAATCAGACGCTAGGGCCATAAATGACGTCATATCGTATGCGATATAACAAGAAAACCCTCCGTGTGAAGCGGCCTTTAGTTAGGAACACTCTTACAACATTATAATCAAAAAAAAATATCCCCAAGAGATTTTCAAGGTACAATAGAAAATATATTACGCTTCCCCGCTCATTTAAGAAAGGTTATCACACCTCGCCTCTAACTATTCCAAAAAATACTTGATAATAATTAGTTCTTTATTAGATGACAGGTTTCTTTTAAAGAGAGGACTTGAATATTTCCACATGATGAATATATATATTTTCAACATCTAACAGAGATTGAAAAAAAAAGAGCTGTCGATCTGTCAGCGCAAGCCACAAGGCACGTTTTCTATCAAAACGTCTTCTTTCTTAACAGATAAGAAGAGATTTGATTCGAAAAGGCAGAAGACAAGTTGGAAGATTTAAACACACCCTTTTTGCCAATACACAATTCCCTCATCCTCAATCTCTCCATCGTACAGCGTTGTCGTCGACTTATGCATCAACCCCTCAATTGGTTTTCATTAATGCATGAATGGACCTGAAAGGATCTCGATCTTTTTGATAAAAAAAAAAAAAAAAAAAAAAAAAATAAATAAATAAATCGAATCGCAAATGTGTTTTTACTTTTCATAATACAGTACTTCTCTTTTGATATATTTACAATATAAGATTTTTTTTTCTATTGTGGATTAAATGTTGTACAATTTATGCCTGAAAAATTCGTGTATGACGGGATTGAGTATTTTTGTTTATGTCTATTTTTTGGTCCGACTATAGTTGTTATACAACTGGAATGTGGCTGTGAGATATGAATGAGTGTGATGTGGAGACAGCAGCCAGATAGGTAGCCTCTATTTAATAAAACAGACTCCTTTAAACAAAACGTTTCGGCTAAATTTATTACGCCATCTTCAGTTGTTAAAGAGCCTTATGGGTCAATCGAGTTGTCATATGTGTTTATTTCATAAGCGAGTATTTGAAAAAAATTGCTTATGTATTACAACAATGTACGATGTTACACTGAATAGGATTTCGAAATGTCCAAGTAAAAGTACTAATACATTTCGAAATTTCTCTTCAGTGTAACATCGTACAGGCCCACGGGGCGTGGTGTAGAGGTTAGCGTGCTAACCTCATATACCAAACGTCGCGGGTTCGGACCCCAGGCAGTCCGATGATTTTATTTAAGCCATCTGGATACCAGATGGCTTAAATAAAAATGCCTGGACCCTAATATATATAAATTCATAAATAACGGTTATCGTAAATGTCTTACATGGCCTGAGCTGCCGAAAAGACAGTGTGAATGTGTGTGTGAGTGTGAGTGTGAATGAGAAAAAGTGTGAATGTTTAAAAAAAAAAAAAAAAAAAACATCGTACAGACTATTATTATATTTACATTGTTGTAATACATAGGCCATTTTTTCAAATGTTCACTTATGAAAAAAAAAACACATATGACAACTCTAGAGTAAAAATTAATAACAGAGCTAGAGAAATTAAGCGAAATAAGAATCAATTGGGTATTTTTTTTTTTAATGTCTTTTTCAGCATATAAAGTGGGCTACATGTAACTGCACACTTGACAAGCATGCATGTGCAATCTTTTTGTACCAGAATGCACAAATTCCCTTCGGCACAAGCATGCTCGTGCAAGAAACAGCTTGTCAGGGGCGGATTAAAGGGGGGGGGGGGGGCGAGGGGGCGATCCAAAAAAACCGCCCCCCCCGCATTAATCCGCCCTTGCAGCTTGTGCCGATAATAATTGTTAATTATTAACCTAAAAATGTCAAACTCGGAAGGTTATTTATTCCAAGAAAACAACAAATACTCACTTGGTTTAAATAGAGACACAATAAATATTAATATTTAAATTGAAATTTTAAATGAATTAATATCTATTTATATAATTCCGCTAATGTCCGTCTGTTTGTCTATCACGCTCTGTTTGACCTACCGTTGAAATTTTGAAACTAAATTTTTTATTCTTAAAGATGACCTTCTAGAGATTACAGGAAAATTATTTTTATCCCGAAATTCCTATAAGTTTTTGAGTTATTAATTCCTAAAGATTTCTCCCATAGGAAATGTATAGATAAATATTTATGTATTCTTTGCATTGATGTATTCTATGAATATAAACAAATCCTCAAGCAGGCACTGGAATAGTAATAATAATTTTCTTTTCATTATTAAGCTGGCCGGAGGATCCAGGTGGGCTTCGCGGCTAGTAAAAAATAAATTGATAATTTTAAGAAACCTGCGGAAGAGAATTATATCTATTGGAATTTAATTTCTTATCAAAAAAAAAAAAAAAAAAAAAAAATTATAAATTATGATTGCGGATGAGATAAAGATTGGGGTCAAAGGATTTTTATTTCAATTCTCTCTATCTCTTTCCCTTTTTTTCTAGCTGATCCGCTTTACTCGGATTTTATCATTTTAATATCAATTCGGAGCATTTATTGTCTCTAGGCTGGCTGAATCCCTTGAGCCTCCTTTTACGCCCTTTCTCGGCTTAAGGCTCAACGACCCTTAAGGCAACAGCTGAATTTATGGAGTAAGTTCTAACTAAAAAAAAAATTAAAATAATACATGAGAAATGAAAAGGAGTTAGTAAGGTGAATTATAAATTAAAATCACCCTATGATTCGTCTAGAAAGTTAAGGGTTAACGGATATTTTGAAATTCATCTTTTTTATCGATCTCTATTACCATATATATTAAGAGGGTTCAGGAGCGACGTCTAAACGTACTAAAAAAAAAAAACTAGACTATTATAAGGAGTTTTTCACTGCGGTTTTTTTTAAATGAATTAAATTCATAAGAGATTATTGGGACATCGAGCTATAATTTTTTTAATGACTTATTAAAAAATTATCGTAATTAATTTTTTTGTTATCAAGCAAATACAAAAAAAAACAATCTCTCCCAATAATCTTTAATTTTTTTTTTTAATTTAAAAATGAATTTATTGTTATTATTAATCACATATTAATTAAGAAATTTTTAAAATAAGCTTAGATGATTTATTTAAAATTCAACTGTCAAATTAGTTCAGCATTCTTGCAATAGATGGCAGGCTAGTCTAACAGACGATATACTATTAGCCTATATTTATATATTTTAATGCTTTTATAAAAGATACATAATATATAATAACATTTATAAAGTATTTATTGTTAAAAGATCAATGAAAATCAACCAAATGCATTAAATATTATTAGCTACCATTCTGACATCTCTTGGCAAATTTTTGAATTACTTGATTGTTTGGGCATACTTTTTATGACACAAAACGCCATCTTATCGGGAAAAATATGCGTAACCACTCCGCTTCCGTTCCCTCTTAATATATTTTTTATAAAAATGAAAAAAAAAATCAATTCAATAAATCCTATAGAAATAAATATAAGCTTTCCTTAAATGTTTTGTTATCATCATAACTCATAAGATTTGCTGAAAATATTATTCAAATTTTATGTATTTGATGATATTTATATTTTATAAATAAAATAACGAATAAATATCACCACTTTGTGGGTGTTTGTTATATATTGGATATTAAAACATGATAATTCTTTGTTATCATATAAAAAAATATCCACAAAAGGCAACAAAAGCTAAAAAATCGAAATCTTTTTGCATAAAGACTTTTTGTATTATTGATTGACAGATTTTAGTTTATTTTTGTTTAAAATTTCTTCGTGTTAAGTCGGCTACACACGAAACTGCAAACTTAATAAGCATGCATGTTCAATCTTTTTGTACCAGAATGCACTAATTCCTTTCAGCACAAGCATGCTTGTGCAAGCAACAGCTTATGCCAAAAATTAACCTAAAAATGTCCAACTCGGAAGGTTATTTATTCCAAGATAACAAGAAATACTCGCTTTAAAGAGAGACCCAATAAATATTAATATTTAAATGAATTATTATATATTAAATAAATATCAAATGTCAAAACGTCTATAAAATGGCAGAGAGTTTTGCTGGCGCAAATATGCTTGTGCATTATTAAAATTCAATCGAGCATCAAGCGGCTTGCACAATCAATTACCCAATTAATTAAATTTATATTTATTTATTATTTATTTATATTTATTAAATTACACAATTATTAAATTTATATTTATTTATTATTTATTTATATTTATTAAATTATACAATTAATTAAATTTATATTTATTTATTATTTATTTATATTTATTAAATTACACAATTATTAAATTAAAATGATTGCGCAAAATTCTCCTACAGAAGCTACAGTATGATTATTCAAAAAGATTGCACATGCATGCTTGTTGTAAAATCGTTTAAACAGTGATTGAAAAAAAATTGTAAGTGAAATCAGCTTTTTATTTCTAGATTAAATGAGAAACGATAAATATTCACCTAACAAACTTTTTGTAATGAGAGAATGAAAATAAATAAATAATGTAAATGAATAGAAAGAAATAATCATAATAATTATCATAGGTTAGTTCGATATGAGTGTAGCATATTTAACAATAAGTCTGTTTTCATTTGATAAGATAAATATGTGCTCCATTTCAAGAGAGCGATAAAAACTTGTTGTTAGTGATTCCATTGTTTTATTGAATAATAAAAGGGAATAACAACTTTCTCTTACCTTTGGTAATCGAAAGTTGTGTTCTGTGCTTGTCACACCAGATTTTTGTGTCGACATATATTTAGTTTCCGACAGTATGGTACATTCGAATTTCAAGATGTAAAATTTATAAGTATGTGAAAATATTTATATTTTGATACCATGGCAACCATTTCTCCTATCTTTTCTATGGAGTACAAGAGTAAAGTGGTCTTCAGAAGATTTCAATTAGACATGGGTGATACTGTATCAATCTGATATTTTGTATCAGGTATGAAAAAGTAACAGATAGTCATAATGGGTGCGAGTAAAAAATATCAGGTATTTGAGTAACAGCTACTCAGGGACACTCCACTAGACTCGTACTGGGTTTCTCGCGTTTGCGCATTAATCAAATACTTTCTTTTCACTTTAGAGCGTATTTACCCGATACAGTTTTCGTCTCGCCTGTTCTCTCATTCCTTCTCTCTTGCGACCCTCAACTCGCGACGCCCCGCCCCATCTCTTCTCTCCTGACAGGGCAATTTCGCTAGCTCTGGCGCGCTTTTCGAACGTCATTCCGAATCATTTTTACATTTTTTACTCTACTTTTCTCACTAGGCCCTATAATAATTAAATACAAATCTAATTATTACTAATACATTATTTCTCTTTTCTTTACTTTAAGAAAGAGAGGAGAAATGAAAAAAAAAATTATTTTTTAATAAATAAGTTATCTTTTTTTTACTATGAAACTATTTTTTTATTTAAAAACATTAATTACAAAAGTAAAAATACAAGTAACTGTGAATTTAAAAACATAATGAACTTCAATAAATTAAATTTCTTTCGCTAGTAAAGAAATTTGTTAATTATTTTTCTAGTGCAGTATATAAATTGACATTTTAAATTTGGAGACATTAAAATGTCAGTTCAGTCAGTTTGGAAAACTCTTTAGTAATGAATAATTATGAGTTTTTGATTTTTCAAGTCAAGAATATTTATAAATACAGGGGAAAAAAACTTTGAAAAATGTTAATTTAGTCTCTAGTAAAATGACATTTCATTTGGGGTACTCTTTATTTATTTGACTTTGAAAAATTATTTTTTTAAATTATAAATACAATTTTTAAAATAAAAGTACACCTTGTATATTACTAAAGTATATTTTAATAGTTTCATGTTTATTCTTTTTTCAAGTTGAGCAAGTTGTTATTGATAGCTTCACAATGATCGAAGTATCAAATCAGATTTGTGGCTAAATTACCAACGGTTGGAGACCAAGAAAATTACTACTACTACTACGTATCGAATCTGTTACTTGTATTTAGGTGAAGTTGGCGTTGCTGAGTGAATTTGTTTGTATAGGGGACAAAAATATCTGGTAAAAATATCGGGTACGAACAAGTACCTGTAACAGCGAGTATCTGGTACAGCAAAATCGCGTATCGACCCATGTCTAATTTCAATCACAAAATGAGAATATACATTTTAAAGAGACAGTAGATAGGAAAAGAGAATGCAGCCAGGTAATAAGTCTCCACGATCTCCAGTTGAGAGTAGGAACTCAAATGACAAAGCATTGAGTTCATACTCTCAATTATTGGACTGAGGATGGTTTTATCTCATTAAAACCGAAACTGTTTCCATAACAGAGAGCTTAATGTCGTGGAGACTAGGGTTTAGAAAAAACCGGAAAATTTTGAAAACCGGTTTTTCTGTTTTTTTACAAAGCGCAAAACCGGTAAACCGGTTTTTTTTTTCAACAATTGAATCTGCAGTATTTAGAAAGCACCACCATTTTGGAAGTTAAATTTTTTTTTTTTTTTTTTTTTTTTAAACATTCACACTATTTTCTCATTCACACTCACATTCACACAGTCTTTTCGGCAACTTAGGCCATATAAGACTTTATACGATAACCGTTGTAATTAATATATCAATTTGGGGTTCAGGCATTTCTATTTAAGCCATCTGGTAGTTAAATTATTTGGTATACAACATATTTTAGAAATATTTTATGGCTTGGTACGGAAAAAGATCCCTTGTTTACATTCATAGAATACAAAAAATCCAAAAGAATACATAAATATTTCTCTATACATTTCCTATGGGAGAAATTGTAACTTTAGGAATTAATAACTCAAAAAAATTTCGGGACCCGAGTATTTTTCCTGGACTCTCCAAAACGTCCTATAGAGGACTGCAAAATTTCGTCATTCCAACAGAATGTGGATCAAACAGAGCGAGACTAACGGATGGATAGACAGACAGACACTCTGCTATTATTATATATACGTATATTATTTAAGTGTTGGAAAAAAGGGGAAAAAATATAAATAATTTATAATTTTTTTAAAATTTGTTTAAGGTCTTTTTCGGCATCTAAGGCCATTTAGACCCCATCCCTATTTATTTCAAATGATTGATAGCCAATTAAAATGAAATAAATTTTTCCTCGCTTGGGCCGGGAAGCGAACCCGAAACCCCAAGCCACTAGATAGATAATGACTTCTCTCTGAGCCATGGGTCACGGGCTAATTTATAATTTGAATACAAGTATTACTGAAGAAAAAATTAAAAAAAAAAAAACCGAATTCGGTTTTTCGGGAAAAACTAGGTTTTTCGGTTTTTAAAAATTAGCCAAAAAACCGGTTTACCGGTTTCGGTTTCCACCGGGGTCCAAACCCTAGTGGAGACTTATTACTTGGCTGCATTCTCCTTTACTATCTACTATTTAAATACAACAGTCACTTTATATATTCAAAACATTTTAAAGAGAATCTAGAAAATAATTGATTTTTGAATTTTAATCAAAATCGTTGGAGCGAATTTTGAGAAAATCGAAAAAAAAATTGAAAAATTATATCGGTAAAGTACTAGTACTCTTTGGTCGATTTTGTTTAAAAGCCCATGGGAGTAGGGGGGTAACTTAAATATAAAATTTCAATTTCCTAGCTCTTTCCGTTCCGTTCTTGAGATATTTTGTTCACAGAACATGTCGCGAAAACCACTTTTTTGAATTCAGGGGACCTCAAAACGTGAAGATCCATCAAAATCTCGACATCGAATTTTTGACATGAATCCAATACTTTCTCTCTATATATAGAGGTGAGAGAAAGTAAAAAAGAAATATAAAATGTCAAATTCGTCCATGCGCTATTTACAGTTAGTTACAGCTATTTACGTTGTTTACGAGATTTTTTTGTAAATAACTACAAAATCGTGTAAATAGCCCAAATATTAATTAATAAAAGTGGACTAAATTATCTGTAGATTTATTCTCCATCATCTCAAACCTTATACTGGGAGTATACAAACAAGTCGTTCGTTCGTTTTAAAAGGGCGTGGACCACTGTTAAGTTTATTTTCACAAAGCTGTTAACAAAATAAAGTTTGTAATAATAAATAAGTCTGAATAGTAAGCAAGGAGATAATAAATAAATAAATAATTAGAAGCTAAGTTGTTGATGCCAAAGACAAAGGGACCTGGGAGGGGCCCAAGACAACCGGCACCGCCAGAGGGTTGCGGAAATGGGCTGGCTGGCTGGCTCTGATCTCACACAGAGCCTCCCCGAATGCCAACCGCAGTCATGGGAAATTAGAATACCCCATTTTCTAAGGGATTTTTTTTTTTGTTTTTTTTTTGGAAGTCGGATTTTTTTCTCTCTCTCTCTATAATGACAAGTCAGTTGCCGTTGGTAACACTCCTTTAAACTAAATCTATTCTGTTTATGGCACTCTTTTTATTTACATTCAATTTGGGGGAAAAAAACTTTTCTCATTTAAATAAACAGCTTAGAAAAGAAAATTACTCGCAGATTTATTTATTTGTTTTTTTACTTTCTCTTACCTCTGTATATATGCTAATATATATAGAGAGAAAGTATTGGATTCATGTCAAAAATTCGATGTTGAGATTTTGATGGATCACGTTTTGAGGTCCCCTGAATCCAAAAAAGTGGTTTTCGCGACATGCGTCTGTCTGTTTGTGTTCAATTTTAAGCATGGAGGTTGAAATTTTATATTTAAGTTAGACACCCCCCTAGGGCCGTGAAAATAAGCTTTTAAACAAAATCGGCCAAAGAGTACTAGTACTTTACTGATGTACTTTTTCAGTTTTTTTCGATTTTCTCATAATTCGATCCAACGATTTTGATTAAAATTTAAAAATCAATTATTTTTTAGATGCTCTTTAAAATGTATATTCTCATTTTGCCATTGAAATCTTCTGAAGACCACTTTACTCTTGTACTGTCCCGAAATTTCCCAAACACATATACCATGGGGAACATGGTCTGTGTGAATTTACCTAAGGTAGGGTTCTGAGGGTCTTTTAAGACAGACCATAAACCATCCCTTTGGACAATAGATAAATTTTAAATAGAAAATTTGCGAATTCCTCTTCTAGACACCGAAAAAACTTAAATTTCATTTTATAGCTTTAAATGTTTTCTTTTCTTTAATTCGTAGGGCCTACAGGGGTTGGAGAAAATAAAAAAAAAAAGTCAAAATGTGTGTACTTTTTTCAGTTTTTCGCTTATATCTCGTAAACTAAGCATATTTTGTGCACCATAATAAATTAGAAAGAGTATAAAATTTGGTAAATTTATGTTCCCCATGGTACATATATAGGGATACACAGACATCAGTGCGACAAATTTTTCCGCAGGATGGAAAACTTTGGTTCCGCAAAAGAAAAAATGTTCCGCAAAAAATTTCGTGTGAAAAAAAGTTTAGTTTCTTAAAAAAAAAATTTCCGCAGAAAAGTTTTTGAGTTCGGGCCCCCTCGTATGAAAAAAAAAAAAAATCTGGTGTGACTGGCGCACAGCACACAACTTTATCTTACCTTCGGAAATCGAAAGTTGTGTTCTGTGCTTGTCACACCAGATTTTTTGTGTCGACATATATTTAGTTCCCGACAGTACGGAACATATGAATTCAAATGTAAAATTTATAAGTATGGGAAAATATTTATATTTTGTTACCATGGCAACCATTTCTTCTATCTTCCCTATGAAATACAAGAGTAAAGTGGTCTTCAGAAGATTTCAATTGCAAAATGAGAATATACATTTGAAAGAACATCTAAAAAATAAATGATTTTTGAATTTTAATCAAAATCGTTAGAGCGAATTTTGAGAAAATCGAAAAAAACTGAAAAAGTACATCAATAAAGTACTAGTACTCTTTGGTCGATTTTGATTAAAAGCTTATTTTCACGCCCTAGGAGGGTGCCTAACTTAAATATAAAATTTCAAACTCCTAGCTCAATTCCTTCATGCTTAAAATTGAACACACACAGAAAAACACACAGACAGACAGACAGACCATGTCGCGAAAACCACTTTTTTGGATTCAAGGGACCTCAAAACGTGAAGATCCATCAAAATCTCGACATCGAATTTTTGACATGAATCCAATACTTTCTCTCTATATATATATTACATATATACATAGGTAAGAGAAAGTAAAAAAGTAAAATGATTTTACGGACGGGAAAAAAATTTTAAGAAGGGCGGAAAACTTTGGTTCCGCAAAAAGAGACACTGGATTGGAATATTGGATCTCACCACAATAGCCCCCAAGCAACTCTACAAGGAGAGGGGGAGTTGCTGTGACATCCAGTCCTGTGGAAGGGACGTAAAGAAAGGTTCCCTCTCAGTGGTGCATTCTTCAAAAGGAGTGTAGGGGCTGAGGGAATCCCTCCTCAACTAGGACATCCCTCTAATAGAAGAGGTTGGATAAAAAGGAACCGGAGTGGAACCAGAAATAAGGATTAGTTCACTAGCTAGAGACGAAAGCAGGAGGAGATAGATAGATAGATTATTATTTATGCTCAGAGGCCACTGACACCTGGAGCATCTGAAAATAATATTTACACAATTCCGAATTTACTGATAACAATACTGTACTGTCTTCCTTTTCACCTCAGCTTCATCGCCGTACGTCAATCGCGTCCCTCTGCTCATTCAACAAAATTTGTATTTAAAAGTGGCTAGAGTTCTTGATCGCCTTATGTCGTCCGGGACACCGTTCCACACCCTGACGGATTCGACAGCTAACGGCCTCCCATAACGGTTCCATGCTTCGGCATCTGTAAATCCTGCGGACTCACCCTGAGATTTTTAGAGATCTGCGTATTCCTGAACTTTAGGTCACTAAATCCTTTCATTCCTTAAGAGACCAAACACATAACACCCTAGAGTATATTTACGTCTACTTTTCAGTTTGAGCCAACCCAAACTGTTGTAATAGGGCGTTATTGTGCTGGTCGATTGGGATCCCAAAAATAAAACGAATACAGGAATTCAAGGCCCCTCTCCCCAGATAGGTCGTTATAAACTAAGCAGCAGTAATCGAGATGTGGCACGACGAGCGACCATCATCTGTCTTATTCTGGTGGGTAAACAATCTTTAACTTTCCTAAACTGATGCAGGTTTTTATAGATTTTTCTGGAAACCTCAGAGACGTGTAAGAGGAGTTAGAGTTAGGAAATAATGTAACTTCACGAGATGGCTACTGCCAGAGGCCGGTTGGGTTTGACGTGTGTCTCCTTACCTCGGGTAAATAAACAGGAGATCCCGATAGGAATTTTAATAATTACTATACTAAAGAATATCTCTGAAAGTTGCAATCTACAATAGAAATGTTATAAATTTGTCATTGTGACAATGATAGATGTAAGCTTAATTCATCAATATTGTTTGAGAGAGGTGTTGTCTGAAAAATGAAAAAAAAAAAAGGAGCTGATAAAGTCCTTGGAGCCTAAGTTGACAACTTTGCACTTCACTCTCTATTGTCATACACTCGCTTGGCACTAAGTTGAACCATTAAATTAATTAATCACATTAGGGAACGTAGGGTACTTATAAACTAATAAGTATATGATATGCATTTTTTTTTCCATATTATTAAATATAAATATTTTCCCCTACTTATAAATTTTACATCTTGAAATTTGAAATGTTGGAAACTAAATATATGTCGACACAAAAAATCTGGTATGCCAAGCACAGTACACAACTTTCTCTTGCCGAAATGTAAGAGAAACTTGTGTGCTGTGCGATAGTCACATCAGATTTTGTTTATCAGGTTCCACGTTATAGGTCTAAATTAATTGGTCGTTTTACTACACAATACTCCCCCCCTTTTAATTTAATTTACTTCACCGGATATTGTAAAAACACAATTACTTTTCTCTAGTGAAAGCCCAAAAATATTAAATCACAGATCGAATTTTCACCGAAACTAAATCAAATGTTTAATTTATTCCAAAATTATGTATACTATAGGCCTACTATATTTTTACTTTCTCTTACCTCTATATACTGTATATGTTAATTTATATATAGAGAGAGAAAGTATTGGATATATGTCAAAAATTCGATGTCGAGATTTTGATGGATATACACGTTTTGAGGTCCCCTGAGTACAAATAAAAAGTGGTTTTCGTGACATGGTTTGTCTGTATGTGTGTCTGTCTGTCAACAAAATATCTCAAGAACGGAAAGAGCTAGGAGGTTGAATGTTTATATTTAAGTTAGGCACCCCCATGGGGCGTGACACGAAGCTTTTGAACAAAATCGACCAAAGAGTACTAGTACTTTACTGATGCATTTTTTCAGTTTTTTTCGATTTTCTCAAAATTCGCTCCAACGATTTTTTTTTTTTTTAATTCAAAAATCAATTATTTTTTAGATTCTCTTTAAAATGTATATTCTCATTTTGTGATTGAAATCTTCTGAAGACCACTTTACTCTTGTACTCCATAGAGAAGATAGGAGAAATGGTTGCCATGGTAACAAAATATAAATATTTTCCCATATAAATTTTACATCTTGAAAATCGAATGTACCGTAATGTCAGGAATTAAATATATGTCGACACAAAAAATCTGGTGTGACAAGCACAGAACACAACTTTCGATTACCGAAGGTAAGAGAAAGTTGTGTGCTGTGCGCCAGTCACACCAGATTTTTTTAAACTTCTTTATAGTTTATAAATGAAAATTTAGTGCATCATGTACATCAGTATAAAATATAAACAGATTTTCTCTCCCTCTTGAATTAATAATAATTAATTCTCGTTATTGAAGTTTTCTTCCGTTTAAGTCGATTAGCTTAGCGCTTGTAAGGTAGATCCAGTTACGGGGCAATTAGATGACATCATGGGGTCGTTGTGTTGTTGTTGTTGTTGTAGATAATGGGTTCTTGTAACGAGCTTGGTGATTGGCTATCGAACACACAAGCCAGGGATTCCCCCCCCTCCTCCCTCCACACCCTTCTAAAGCCCGAATGGAAAAATAATTTGATAACAAAGCGCACATGTCGATTGGATCCAATGTGATGTCTATTAAGATATAATCATTCATTGAGAGAGATTTTTAAAGAGTCTCTTATGTACGGTATATTGTTTACTGGGAGAGAAAAGGGGGTAAAAATAGTTTCCTTGTTTACGAAATATTATTCAGTCACCCAATAATATTCCGTTCATTACTGTAAACTTCAATTTTCTCTGCCACCCAAATGTCAGTATTGATAACACTACTCGGCAAAATGAAATTTTTGAGCCCCGTGATAATTTCTTTAGATTCCTAAGGGGCAAACGGGAGCGAAGTGGTTTTTTCCCGCTAAGATGGCGTTGTGTGTCATAAAAAGTATGCCCAAAAAATCAAGTAATTCAAAAATTTGCCAAGAGATGTCAGAATGGTAGCTAATAATATTTAATGCATTTGGTTGATTTTCATTGATCTTTTAACAATAAATACTTTATAAATGTTATTATATATTATGTATCTTTTATAAAAGCATAAAAATATATCCAAATATAGGCTAATACTATATCGTCTGTTAGACTAGCCTGCCATCTATTGCAAGAATGCTGAACTAATTTGACAGTTGGTTTTTAAATAAATCATCTAAGCTTATTTTAAAAATTTCTTAATTAATATGTGATTAATAATAACAATAAATTCATTTTTAAATTAAAAAAAAAATTAAAGATTATTGGGACAGATTGTTTTTACTTTCTCTTACCTATGTATATATGTAATATATATATAGAGAGAAAGTATTGGATTCATGTCAAAAATTCGATGTCGAGATTTTGATGGATCTTCACGTTTTGAGGTCCCCTGAATCCAAAAAAGTGGTTTTCGCGACATGGTCTGTCTGTCTGTGTGTCTGTGTGTGTTCAATTTTAAGCAAGAAGGAATTAAGCTAGGAGGTTGAAATTTTATATTTAAGTTAAACACCTCCCGGGACCGGAAAAATAAGCTTTTAATCAAAATCGGCCAAAGAGTACTAGTACTTTACTGATGTACTTTTTCAGTTTTTTTCGATTTTCTCAAAATTTGCTCCAACGATTTTTTTTTAAAATTCAAAAATCAATTATTTTTTAGATCCTCTTTCAAATGTATATTCTCATTTTGCAATTGAAATCTTCTGAAGACCACTTTACTCTTGTTCTCCATAGAAAAGATAGGAGACATGGTTGCCATGGTAACAAAATATAAATATTTTGCCATACTTATAAATTTTACATCTTGAAAATCGAATGTACCCTACTGTCGGAAACTAAATACATGTCGATATATTGTCTATCTAGAAAGTGATATTCCCCCCACATTTTTATATACTCTCAAGTTAAATCTCAAATATATATACCGAAACTTACAACTCTCAGACGATCGATATCCAACCATTTTAACAAGAGAAATAATTAAGCAAAAAATATTTTGGTACAAAGATTGGGAAATTATTGCAAATACATATGATATGGCATTAGATGATATTATTAAAAAAAATATACCGATAGATGATATCTTGACCACAGTAAAAAATAAAATGTTAAACAACTTCTTAATTAGAGCAAAAAAGAGTCAAAGGATATACAAAGAGTTAAGTCCATTTGATGTCTTCAACTGTGAGTTGAACTCCAACGAAGTTGCTTGATTATCAAGGTGAGAGGTGAACTCCTCTATTTAAATAAATATTTATATAATAAAAATATTAAAACATGTTCTTTGTGTAATCTGAGGGAAGAGGAGGACACTTTTCATTTTGTGGGTATCTGTCCAATTTTAAAGAGCATGAGATTAAGCTATCTAAAAAAAGAACGTCTTGATAAAGATGAATTTAAAAGTTATTTAAATGGTCGAGATATCATAAATTTGGTTAAGTACTGCAAAGCTGCATGGACATATAGGTACTGGCTAATATCAGAGTACAATAGTGAGTGATTGCCGATGATGTAATCCATCCTTATACGTGTATATTAAGATTAATTTTTAATTATTAACTAATGATCTTGTACTTTTATATCTGAGCAACTCCTCCAGACGGTCAAGATGACCATGGATCTGTCTAAAATTTTTTAACAAATTTTGTAAAAAAAAAAAAACGCATATAAAATATGCATGTAAATGTCTATTTTTAATAAAGACGATTTATTATTATTATTATTATTATTATTCTCATTTTGCAATTGAAATCTTCTGAAGACCACTTTACTCTTGTATTTCATAGGGAAGGATAGGAGAAATGGTTGCCATGGTAACAAAATATAAATATTTTCCCATACTTTTTTACATCTGAATTCTCTGAATTCTAATGTTCCGTACTGTCGGGAACTAAATATATATCGACACAAAAAATCTGGTGGGACAAGCACAGAACACAACTTTCGATTACCGAAGGTAAGAGAAAGTTGTGTGCTGTGCTGCCAGTCACACCAGATTTTTTTGTATTTGTTTGATAACAAAAAAATTAATTAAGATAATTTTTTAATAAGTCTAAAAAAAATTATAACTCGGTGTCCCAATAATCTCTTCTATATATAATAATTGCGGTGTGTCCGTCTGTCCGTCCGTCCGTCCGTCTGTCCGTCTGTTCGTCTGTCACGCTCTGTTTGACCAACTTCCCTTTGTAATTTTGAAACGAAATTTTGAAGTCTTATAGAGGACGTTATGGAGAGTCCCGGAAAAATACTCGGGTCCCGAAATTCCTATAACTTTTTGAGTTATTAATTCTTAAAGTTACGATTTCTCCCATAGGAAATGTATAGAGAAATATTTAAGTATTCTTTGCAGTTGTGTATTCCGAAGGCGGGCGGCGCGGCTAGTATGAATTTAATTCGTTTAAAAAAAAAAACCGCATTGAAAAATTCCTTATAATAGTCTACTTTTTTTTAAAGTACGTTTAGACGTGGCTCCTGAACCCCCTTAAGAAGCAACAAAATGTTACGTTATTTTTGACGCGTTTTTTTTTTTTTTTTTTTTTTTTAAGTAATTTGTTCAAAATTTTTAGTATTTTTTTCTGCTTTCTATAGGCCTATACAATGTATTATGGCAGAGAAATGATTATAAAATATATTTTCAATATTAATAAGCCTTCAGAGAATTGCATTGAAATGCAAATGATGGCGTCGACACCATCAGGCTGGCTGACTCCTGTCATCATTCTCGGTCTTTATCTCTCTCTGTTTATTATGGGGCTTCGTTGAGATTTATACAATTATTCGGTTATCGGTTCATTTGGTCTTAATGGCCGGTTTAATGAATATTAAATCGAATAATCGAATGGCTCCATTGGCAGCTAGGCTAGCTACAACAATGCAACTAAACTTGATTCGACGGATATTTAATTTTCTTCGCCAAATAATCTCATAAAATAGAAACGTGCTTAGGCTTGTGCCCCTATTAAATGTCAGAATTAATTAATTAATTAAATATACACTTTATAAGATAAATTGGAATACATAAAATGTATATTTGAAGATAGAGCATACATTTTTTTTAAAATCTGGTGTGACTGGCGCACAGCACACAACTTTCGATTACCGCAGTCACACCAGATTTTTCTTGAGTCGAGATATATTTAGTTCCCGCCGATTTATAATATAATAGAATTCAAGATGTTAATTTCTTTTTTTTTTATAAAAACATTCACACTTTTTTCTCATTCACACTCACATGCACCCACACATTCATACAGTCTTTTCGGCAACTTAGGCCATTTAAGACCTTGACGATAACCGTTATTTAAAAATTTATCTATTATTGGGGTCCAGGCATTCTTATTTAAGCCATTTGGTATCCAAATCAGTTTGGTATACGAGGTTAGCACGCTAACCCCTACACCAAGCCCCGAGAGCGATGTAAAATTTATAAACATGGGAAAATATTTATATTTTGTTACCATGGCAACCATTTCTCCTATCTTTCTTAAGAAGTACAAGAATAAAAATGGCAAAATTGGCGTAGCAGGTAGCGTGCCTACCTCCTATACCAAACGTCGCGGGTTCGGACCCAGGCAGTCCGATGATTTTATTTAAGCCATTTGGATACCAGATTTGGTTAGAAATGCCTGAACCCCCAATATATATTTTAATTACAACGGTTATTGTCAAAGTCTTAAATGGCCTGAGTTGCCGAAAAGACTGTGTGAATGTGTGTGTAGTGTGAGGGTGAATGAGAAAAAAGTGTGAATGTTTTTTTGAAAAAAAAAAAAAAAAAAAAATGGCAAAATGAGAATATATATTTTATAAGGAGTCAAAAAAAATCCAAGACATAGGCAGCCAAAATTATTTCTTTTATTGTTGCAGTTCCAGGCTGACGTTTCGCCCAGTGGTCTAGGCAATCTTCAGAGTCGGAGGCGAGAATAAATGAAAATTACAACGAAAGAATCATTTCGTTGTCCTATGAGCACTCCGTTCATGTGTGTCGCTGAAATTGTAATATTCATTTATTCTCTGAAGATGGCCTAAATCAGTGGCCGAAACGTCAGTCTGGAACGGCAACAATAAAAGAAATAATTTTGGCTGCCTATGTCTTGGATTTTTTTTTTTTTTGACTCGTTAATAATACTTCCAGCCACAAAGACATACCTCACAATATATATTTTAAAATGAATCTAAAAAATAATTAATTTTTGAATTTTAATCAAAATCGTTGAAGCGAATTTTGAGAAAAACGAAAAAAAATTGAAAAATTACATCGGTAAAGTACTAGTACTCTTTGGTCGATTTTGTTCAAAAGCTTCGTGTCACGTCCCATGGGGGTGCCTAACTTAAATATAAAATTTCATTCTCTTAGCTCTTTTCGTTCTTGAGATATTTTGTTCACAGACACATAGACAGACAGAAAACACTTTTTTTGTATTCAGGGGACCTCAAAACATGTATATCCATCAAAATCTAGACATGAATCCAATACTTTCTCTCTACAGTATATAGGTAATAAAAAGTAAAAAAAAATTTCATGGTAGGCATACTTTTCAAAAATGTATTTCATTTTCCTCGATTAAAAATCTGGTGTGACTGGCGCACAGCACACAACTTTCTCTTACCTTCGGTAATCGAAAGTTGTGAACTGTGCTTGTCACACCAGATTTTTTGTGTCGACATGTATTTAGTTCCCGGCAGTAGGGAATATTTGAATTCAGATGTAAAATTTATAAGTATGGGAAAATATTTATATTTTGTTACCATGGCAACCATTTCTCCTATCTTTCCTATGAAGCACAAGAGTAAAGTGTGCTTCAAACAATTTTGAGGGCAAAACGAGAATATACATTTGAAAGAGCATCTAAAAAATAATTGATTTTTGAATTTTAATCAAAATCGTTAGAGCGAATTTTGAGAAAATCGAAAAAAACTGAAAAAGTACATCAGTAAAGTACTAGTACTCTTTGGCCGATTTTGATTAAAAGCTTATTTTTCCGGTCCCGGGGGGTGTTTAACTTGAATATAAAATTTCAACCTCCTAGCTCAATTCCTTCATGCTTAAAATTGAACACACACACACAGACACACACACACACACAGACAGACCATGTCGCAAAAACCACTTTTTTGGATTCAGGGGACCTCAAAACGTGAAGATCCATCAAAATCTCGACATCGAATTTTTGACATGAATCCAATACTTTCTCTCTATATATATATTACATATATACATAGGTAAGAGAAAGTAAAAAATGTAATTTTCTATAGTTATAAGAAATTCCGTAAGTAAAATAAATTCTGAGTTAAATCTCGAGTGTTAAATCATGAGAAAATGAAAGCTCTGCTGTGAGAGGGTACTAATACTCCCCCCCCCGGCCCTATTCGATTAATTCCTTGGCCCTTCAGCCTCTTAGAGCCGATAGTTAGTACACAAACAGTCATCAAGAGGAGGAACGAAGATTCTCATCATACTAAGACATTCCCGAGGAAATTGACCCAATGCCAAAGACAAAGGAATTACCTACAATCTATTCCAAAAGGAAATAAATCTCTCATATACAATTTAGGAGAAATCTAATCAAAGTTTAAGGGGGGAACGGGAGCGAAGTGGTTACGCATGTTTTTCCCGATAAGATGTGTGTCATAAAAAGTATGCCCAAAAAATCAAGTAATTCAAAAATTTGCCAAGAGATGTCACTAAAAATTTTTTACTTTCTCTTATCTCTATATATATATGAGAGAGAAAGTATTGGATTCATGTCAAAAATTCGATGTCGAGATTTTGATGGATATACACGTTTTTGGTAGGAATCGACCGAATATTCGGTTTCGGTCAGTTTCGGACAAAAATCATGGTTTCGGCCGTAGTTTCGGTTTCGGCCAAAAAGTAGCCGAAACACTTTTGGCCGGCCGAAACCAGAGTCTGAAAAAATGGGATGAGACTCGCATGCAAAAAAAAAAAAAAGGTCAAATGATTTGCACTTGAGGGAGAAAAAAAATTTAGTCTCCCCAAAAAAGGTAAAATGATTTTCACGGGAGGGAAAAAAAATTTATATGAATTTTTTTATAGGAAATACAAGTTTCGGTTTCGGCTGAAAATCTTGTTTCGGTCGGACCCTAGTTTTTAGGTCCCCTGAATCCAAAAAATCTGGTGTGACTGGCGCACAGCACACAACTTTCTCTTACCTTCGGTAATCGAAAGTTGTGTTCTGTGCTTGTCACACCAGATTTTTTGTGTCGACATATATTTAGTTCCCGACAGTACGTAACATATGAATTCAGATGTAAAATTTATAAGTATGGGAAAATATTTATATGTTGTTACCATGGCAACCATTTCTCCTATCTTCCCTATGAAATACAAGAGTAAAGTGGTCTTCAGAAGATTTCAATTGCAAAATGAGAATATACATTTTAAAGAGCCTCTAAAAAATAATTGATTTTTGAATTTTAAAAAAAATCGTTGGAGCAAATTTTGAGAAAATCGAAAAAAACTGAAAAAGTACATCAGTAAAGTACTAGTACTCTTTGGCCGATTTTGATTAAAAGCTTATTTTTCCGGTCCCGGGGGGTGTTTAACTTAAATATAAAATTTCAACCTCATAGCTCAATTCCTTCATGCTTAAAATTGAACACACACACACACACCCACCCACACACCCACACACCCACCCACCCACCCACACACCCACCCACCCACCCACACACAGACAGACCATGTCGCGAAAACCACTTTTTTGGATTCAGGGGACCTCAAAACGTGAAGATCCATCAAAATCTCGACATCGAATTTTTGACATGAATCCAATACTTTCTCTCTATATATATATTACATATATACATAGGTAAGAGAAAGTAAAAAGTAGTCTGTCTGTGTGTCTGTGAACAAAGTATCTCAAGAACGAAAAGAGCTATGAAGTTGAAATTTTATATTTAAGTTACGCACCCCCCGTGACACGAAGCTTTTGAACAAAATCGGCCAAAGAGTACTAGTACTTTACTGATGCACTTTTCCAACGATTTTTTTTTAAATTCAAAAATCAATTATTTTTTAGATTCTCTTTAAAATGTATATTCTCATTTTGCAATTGAAATCTTCTGAAGACCACTTTACTCTTGTACTCCATAGGGAAGATAGGAGAAATGGTTGCCATGGTAACAAAATATAAATATATTCCCATACTTATAAATTTTACATCTGCATTTAAATGTTCCGTACAGGGGCCCTCGGGCTTGGCGTAGAGGTTAGCGTGCTAGCCTCGTATACCAAACGTCGCGGGTTCGGACCCCAGGCAGTCCGATGATTTTATTTAAGCCATTTGGATACCAAATGGCTTATATAAGAATGCCTGGACCCCAATATGTATAATTATAAATAACGGATATCGTTTAAAGTCTTAAATGGCCTAAGTTGCCGAAAAGACTGGGTGAATGCGTGTGTGATTGTGAGTGTGAATGTGAAAAAAGTGTGAATGTTTAAAAAAAAAAAAAAAAAATGTTCCGTACTATCGGGAACTAAATATATGTCGACACAAAAAAATCTGGTGTGACAAGCACAGAACACAACTTTCGATTACCGAAGGTAAGACTGTGCGCCAGTCACACCAGATTTTTTCAAATAGGGTTCAAGTAACAAACAAACAGAACTAATCGAAGCCGAACAAAGCGAGTTATTGCTGTATTTAGAGAAATATCGATTCATTTTAATGAAAATATATTTAGGGCTGCCTATGTTTGGTGGAATCTATTTACGAATGGGTTAATGTCTAACAGCAAAGACACAATTTAAAAAATCTGGTGTGACTGTCGCACAGCACACAACTTTCACTTACCCTTTGCTAAGAGAAAGTTGTGCACCGTGCCGTTCACACCAGAAAATAATTTTGTCTGTAATCCCTAGAAGATCCTCTTGGAGGATATAAAAATTCGTTTCAATTCCAACGAGAAGTTGCCCAAAGAGCGTGACAGACAGACAGACAGACAGATTCTATTGAACTCAATTAACTTCGCAATTACGTGTCATGTTATTTTTTTTTAACCAAATAAAATTTTTTTTAGTGCTATATATTATTTAATAAATGTTTCTTGGTCGACGTCAAGATTATAAATTGCTTTATGCTAATGGATTGGTGACCGAGGCGGAAACAATACTGGTCCATTCATCATCAGCATGAGCCAGTGTTGCTCCGGCTTCTTTACAACACGCATACACATTCTATTGGCATTTTATAAAGTAGAAACGAAGAGAGGCAGACGGAGAGGGGGGGGAGAAAGGCGATAACGTTATCAAAATACATGACTTCCCAAGAGGGAACAAAGATAAATGCACTTTCAAAGTTTTATTTATTTTAACTACAAAAAAAAAAAAGTTTATTTTAAATATTAATATTTAATCTATCAAATATAATAATTAGAATTATTTAATTAAATTTAAATTTAGTTTATTTTATACTTTTTTAACCTAATAAATAACACTAGTCGACAAAAATGAACTTTTTTTCTTTCACAAGAATGAAGATATGAAATTCTAGAAGTATTTTTCACCCTGAATTCAGATATGTAGTTAGAATTTTTCCATCAGGCACAGTTTTAGAGATATAGAGCAAAATAGATTTTAATAGAAAAAGTGCTCTAAAACAGCTTTTATTTAGAATGTTCAAATTATTTTTAACGCCGCACCCCGTCAAAATATGCAGGTAGTTACAATACATATAAATTTTAAGTTTCATCCCAATCGGAGGTCATTTAGACGTGCCGCAAACGGCTTAAAGTTTAGGAAAATCGAAATTTTCAAGATTTTTTTTGCTTTGGTCACTCCTAATACAATTTTAGATATCCCTGAATCCAAAAAACATATATGTACGATATTCTATAGTTCTTTGGCTTTCTAAAAATCACTCATTCGTAAAAATCTGTTAATTATTAACGAAAATATGAACAAAAACGACAGCAAAGAAAAAACACAAGTACACTCACTGGTCGAAAAAAATAGACTTCAATTGAATTAAAAAGTGAACCCTATCTACGAGAAGCTAATGTATCCTCTCTGAGCATCGGGTCACGGACCGTAACTTTATTATATATTATTTAAAAAAATATATTTTTAGAATCTCATATCTTTCTTTATAGGCCTACTTGTAAAAGAACAAGAAGTAAGTTTTTTCGACCAGTGAATGTACGTGTGTTTTTTCTTTGCTGGTTTTTTTGTTAATAATTTCGTAATAATGCAGAAATATTGTCAATCTTCAACTCAACAGCCACAACTACAATAATAAAATGGCTTAACTTCGCGTAATTGC
Organism: Euborellia annulipes; assembly: GCA_023213315.1. Classification (NCBI taxonomy): domain Eukaryota; kingdom Metazoa; phylum Arthropoda; class Insecta; order Dermaptera; family Anisolabididae; genus Euborellia; species Euborellia annulipes. The sequence goes on along the minus strand of JAKCPI010020310.1, from coordinate 6,866 downwards.
AAATAATTCACTGACTATCAAACATATTGACTTTTTGTTTAATCATCAGGTAATAAATTTAAAAAAATTTAATGGAAATATTCGTCTTTTTACCACAGTTTTATTAACTTGTATAAAATATAGGCCATATTTGGATAGGAAAAAGTCAGACTTTAGAAAATAAACTATTTATTTGGAATGAATCAATAATAACAACATCATAACGTTAACAACATAATATTTATATATATAACATTCTTCCCCCTTAAAATTTAAAGCCTTTCTGGAGCTTTATGCTTTCTTTGAGATCTCCTCGGGACGAAGATTTCTGGCCTGGTGGTACTTGAATTCATATTTCGCGATTCAATGTTACTTGAATTACCATCTTGTTTATTTAACAAAAGATTTCTTTCAAAACTGTCCCCAATTATTGGAGGACTAGCAACATTTTCAATTGTTTCTTCAAACCCTGTTTTTCTCAGTTGATCAACGTGTCTCTTCCATAACGTGTATTGTTGATACGAACCCAATAATGTAGGCTGCCATCTCTCGATTCCACCTGCCCAAACTTTCACTTTTCTTTCGGATCTGAATAATTTCGAGTTAATACTCTATCACCAATTTCAAATTTTTTAATTTCCTTTGCTTCCACCACCGATTTTTTTAATACACTCGGTTTAAGTAAATCTATCTCTGGTTCGGATCCTACCGACTGCGCCACTATAAAATATATATTTGGATGTCTTAAAAATTGACTAATTTACGAAGGGCTTCAAATAAAGAAAATAAGTTTCAACTAATTTTAATATAATTACAATTTGAAATTGCCCAGGATACGAAATTTGAGATCTCAATCTCATCGGGAAGTGTTTTAAAAATTGATGACATTTAAAAAGTAAGTTAAAAAAAAAAAAAGTATTAAATTAAAAAGAAACCTAGTTGATTAAAAATTTAAGAATTTTACATTGGCTCATTTTTTTTTTTTTTTTAAATATCAGGTATAGTTTATTACTCACCCCCGCCATTCTTGTAGCAGAGATAAGGAAATCGCCAGACGTTGGCCAGGTCGACGGCGAAGCCGATGACGCTCAAAAGGAAGTCTGCTTTCTTGCTCCATGTCTCTCGGTGGTCACCGGAGGCGACGGCTCCTCCAACACCTCCAACTGAAGCTGCACAGCCCCTGCCGCCCTTGCCCTTGCCCTTGGTCCTGGCCTCCTGCTGCATGCCTCACCACACCCTGCGAGCATTCAACAAAAAATATATTATTAGTCTTTTGATTTAAAATAATAAAATCATTGTGTGGTTTTATGAAACCACGATGTAAGTGAAACTTTTTTCGGATAGTAGGCGTTTAACTGAAAATTATTCAATTAAGGGTATTAAAATCGCGTTTTTAATCTTAATTTAATAATTGGAAAATGGGAAATCAATAGACGCATGTTAAAAACTGAGAACAATATTTATTTAGTAATTGAAGATTTGAATCATTTTAATTTATTTTAAAAATTATATTTTATCAATTTAAAAATTGAATAATTAAATCTCACAATTATTTTTTTATAAATCGTCATATATATTAAATTTCAACTTTTCGATTTTTGTCGTCACGGCTTGTGACGTCATCGCTTATAGAGTCACGGCCTTTGACGTGGATCGAATGTGGAAAAAATAATCGATTATGAAAAAAAATCTCGACATCGAATTTATGACATTGACATGAATCGAATACTATCTCTCTATATATTTCATATATAGGGTAAGAGAAAGAAAAAAATAATTGATTAGCGACCTTTTTTTCTCTAGCAAAATTTTCCATTTTTCCCTCCCGTGAAAATCATTTGACTTTTTTTTTTATATATAGGCGAAATATCATCACATCTTTTCAAACGCATTTTTCCCGAAAATAATTTGCCCAATAATCGGTTATGAAAAATCTCTATATTTATATAATTCGCTAATGTCCGTCTGTTTGCCGTCTGTCACGCTCTATTTGGACAACTTCCTGTTGAAATTTTGAAACGAAATTTTATATGCTTAAAGAGCACCTTCTAGGGATCACAGGGAAATTATTTTCATCCCGAAATTCTAATAACTTTTTTAGTTAATAAATTCATAAAGTTACGATTTCTCCCATAAGGAAATGTATAGAGATATATTTATGCATAGGTTCGAGTGGGACTTGGGACACGAGGCACATTGGGACATTCGAGTCTTTAGCTCCACTGAATATAAAGTTTGAGTTGTACCTCTATGACCGTTCGGATGCACTAGGTACCCATTTTATTAAGAAATACATTTTCTATAATAAAATGTGGCACATTTAGTAGAGCTAAATTCGAGTGTCCCAATGTGCCTAGTAGTCCTAGATGCCCGCCCTCTCCCCTATATCAATTGTGTATTCCGTGAATGTAAACGAATCCTCAAGCAGGCTCTGGATTAATGAAATACTATTAATTTTCTTTTCATGCCGATGGCCAAGGGCTAAAGGCCTGAACAATAAAAAAAAAAAAAAAATTCTTCTTTTCATAATTAAGAAGAAAGGGTAGTGATGCCAATCACGGCGAAAGCTCGGGATTGGTGACCCCGGTGATCAGCGTGTGGAACGCCCCCGAGCCATCGATAGTTTGTATTTTTAATATATAAATAAATTTATCACCCCTAAATGGCCTCTGTAGCCGAAAAGGGTTAAAAAAGGGTCGCCCACGGGGCTTGGAGTAGTTGGTAGCGTGTCTACCTTCTATACCAAACGTCGCGGGTTCGGACCCCAGGCAGTCCGATGATTTTATTTAAGCCATTTGGATACCAAATGGCAAATAGAAAGCCTGGACCCCCAATAGATATTATAAATAAATAACGTTTATCGTCAAAGTCTTAAATGGCCTAAGTTGCCTCAAAGACTGAGTGTATGTGTGTGAATGCGAGTGTGAATGGGAAAAAAAGTGTGAGTGTTTAAAAAAAAAGAATAAAAAGCGCCGCAGGCGGGCCCGAGCCAACTGGCGGGGGGTCCAATAATCGATTAAATGATTTTTTTTTTTTTAATAATCAATTATTTTTTTTAGAAAATAATCGGTGAATAAACGATTATTTTCCTCACCCCTAAATTGAGAGTGGGAAAAACCTTAAATTTATAGGAGAGTTCTATGATTGTGATGATTCGTGTAAATTTTCAGCAAACGGATAACGCAGGCAACGGAAAGGAAAAGAAGAAAGTATAATCGGCTCTTTTTGACCTCTCTTGTACTGGACCGACGATATTCGCTGTCAACTCCCAACCAAATATCAACACTTTTAAATATACAAATGTATAATTTGAAAGAACAACAAAAACTTTATTTTGTCTGCTTAATATCAATTTAATCTCTTAATAATTACTTACACCCATCACCTTTTAAGAGAATGAATTATCTCGCTCTTTCTCTCTCATTAACATCATTTTATTTTAATGTGTCAGCAAACAGAGTACTAAAAACAATTTAGATAGAGACAGTGAACTCGCCCTTTTGACTGATTCTACATCAATTACGTGTCATTTTCAATCGGATTTCGATTGGATAGTTGATAATGGCGAAATAAGGGGATGTCAATTTGTGTGTTATTCCTAAGGTAGACAGGCAGTAAGTCCTCCCCCCCCCCCCGAGGAGTCCATCAAGAGCGCAAAGTGGTCTGACCGCAAGCCATTAAAACTGGCTGCTGCTCTTCACCTCGTCTATTAAACCCCTTTTCAGGACAAATTTGTCCCTGGGTGTTGGAGGGAAAGGAGGTGTTAGCCATCATCGTCACTTTAATGACTCCATTTCAATATCAAACTTAAGGAAGATCAACTCTTGTGTGGGGGAAAAATTTCTACTTTGACATGACACAGGTAACTGCAAACTTGACAAGCATGCACGTGTAAGCATTATAATTGTGCAAGTCGCTTGATGCTCGATTGAATTTTTATTCATGCACAAGCATATTCCACAAAACTCTCCGCCATTTTATAAACGTCTTGACATTTGATTATATTAATTATTTTAATATTAATATTTATTGTGTCTCTGTTTAAAGTAAGTGAGTTATTTCTTGTTTTTTAGGTTAATTTTTGGCATAAGCTGTTTCTTGCAAAATCATGTTTGTGCCGAAGGGAATTTGTGCATGCTGGCATGGGCGTACCCAGGATCAAATCTAGGTGGGGCATGGTCAGATCATGGTCGTCCACATTGTGACATAGTTATTTTTTATATAGAGGGGAAAAGCCTTCGAATTAAAGGCCTAAAAACCCTCGAGTCCTAACAAAAGAATCATTCCCCGTCGCCATCCACCAATTTTGTTTCGTTTAATCACTTTATAAACATTTAATTTTTTTTTGTTTGTTTCTAGGGGAGGGGGGGTAGCTGCCCCCCGCTGGGTACGCCCATGCATGCTGGTACAAAAAGATTCCACATGGATGCTTGTCAAGTGTGCAGCTGCCTTAAGATCAAATTCAAATGAATAAATTTAATTAATAAATAAGAAATTATATATAACTAGCCGCGCCGCCCCTCTGAACCCCCCGCCAGCTGCCTCGGGCCCGCCTGCGGCGGACCCTCGCCTTTCTTAATTAGCCAGCCCGTTTCTTATAAAAGAAACGGGCTGGCGCCTAGACAGGGGGGCTAAGCCCCCTGGACTTCCCACCAGGTCACTCGAGCCCTCCCGCGGCGGACCCTCGCCTTTTCTTAATTATGAAAAGAAAATTATTATTATTATTATTACGTATTCCAATTCAGTGCCTTCTTGAGGATTTGTTTACATTCAAAGAATACACAACTGCAAAGAATACTTAAATATTTCTCTATACATTTCCCAAGGGAGAAATTGTAACTTTCGAAAAATATCGATATTTAAGATATTATATATATCGCGTATGTGAGCCGCGAAAAGTAAATTTATATAATTTAATACTTATTAATTCATATGCCCGAAAAGGGTAAGGGTGTGCCGCCGGGAGTTGAACAACGGATAATCAGAGTGCCCTTACCACTAGACCCCAGATTCGGTCCATTTCTTCTGCTGACTAAAATTGCTTTCTAAGTGAGTTCATATACCGGTACCCGAATGTCGTGCTGTGGTCTAGTGGTAAGGGCACTCCGAGTATCCGTGGTTAAACTCCCGGCGGCACACCCTTACCCTTTTCGGGTATATGAATTAATAAATATTAAATTATATGAATAAATTTAAATTATTCATTCTAGAATAAATTTTTTTTTTTTCAGGAAAATTAATTAGTCTTAAGATTAAAAGAGGTTTATCAGACTCAAAATCTCGGCATTGAATTTTTGGTATGAATGCAATACTTTCGCTCTATATATTAACATAAAAAGTATTCGTACTAGAAATACATGTATAAACTGTATAGGCCTACTCGAGAGTTTGAATCAAATGAATGCTTTGTAATTTTCTCCTAACATTAGAAAAGCAAAGGCTTGGTGCGCCTTGAGATTCGGCAACCAGTACAAAACAATTTGCCTGGACATTGAACTATGAGTAAATAAATATCACGTAAAATGATAATATTTATATTTTTTCACTAAAACCAAGTCGTTTAGTTTGCAAACTAACAAATATACAATTTATATGTTGAGATAATTATTTTAAAAAATTTTACTAAAATTATTGTTAAATTTTATGATGTAAAGGTTTCTGGAGTAAACAGGCAGGGGCGTATATAAGGGGTGGAGGGGGCCGAGACCCCCCCGAAATTTTTTAAATGCATATACATATATGGACCCTGTCACGCATTAGTGTGTCAAGCGCCAAAATATTAAAAATTGAGTTAGGCCCTGTTAATATATTAATACTATTTAAAATTGATTAATGTAATTTTGATAAAAAGTTTCTATGCTACTAATGGTGCATAGATTATTTTGCAATTATGTATCAAGAGAATTTGAAGCATTTTTGCAAATATAATTGGACTTGGAGAATTTTGCAATAATGATTTTTTATATTTTATTGTTTATTCTTTTGAATTAGTCGTATTTTTAGAGATAATTTATGAATATCTGCCATAATTATAGTATTTACTTGCACAATTGACAAAAAAATGATATCTAATCTAATCAAAAACAATTTAAATCAGAAAAACTTTAATGTTAATTTTCTCAAATCTCGGTAACTGGCGTTTGACATTACAATTGCGTAACAGGGTCCATATAGGGATATACAGACATCAGGGGGCTCCGAAATGTTTGGTCGGCCCCGCAGTGCGAAAAAAAAATCTAGCTCTGTAAAAAAAAATTTTTTCCGCAGGGTGGAAAACTTTCCGCAAAAGGGGAAAAGTTTCGCGAGGCGACAAAAAATTTCGTGTCTCTAAAAAAAAAAAAAGATAAAATTCCATTTCTTCTGATGACTAAATTTGCTTTCCAAGTGAGTTCATAAGTGAACTTCATATATCCGAATGTCGTGCTGTGTTCAGTGGTAGGGCTCTCTGAGTACAAATCGGAGGATCCGTGGTTCGACTCCCCGCGGCACACCCTTATTTTTCTCAGATATATGAATTAATAAATATTTAATTGTATAAATTTCGCGGCTCATATACGCGATATATGTAATATCTTAAATATTATTAAATTTTTAATTTATTAAAAGATAAAATGATTTTCACTGCCGGGAAAAAATTTTTCCGCGGGGAGAAAACTTAGGTTCCGCAAAAAGGGAAATGTTCCGCCGGGCGGCAAAAATTTCGTGTCTTTAAAAGTCGGGAAAATTTTTTTTTAATTTTTCGCTAAAAAAAATTTTTCTCAGAAAAAATTTTTCAGTCAGGCCCTCCCTTCCCCCCCCCGAAAAATTTCTATATACACCCCTGTAAACAGGTAATATTATTTTTTCAATTATATATTTATTGATGTGTAGAGCCGAACGATTGAAAA